>CAXKVY010001193.1:0-175500 GCA_964058915.1 Tetropium fuscum | reverse complement strand
TCCGTTCGCCCCCTAGCGGCCAAACATTAAATGTAAGTACAAACGAGTAAGATTTTTGATATTTCTGTTTACTTCCATTTAGTTACGTTGGCGCGTAATTTATCTCTTAACCAATTGTTATTAATTTACATATTTTGAAGTTTTTTTAAACGTCGGTCGCTTCTTTATTGTCATTCTTTACATTGATCTGGACACTTGTATTATCATATCTTATTTCATAGATTTCTAAATTCAGCACAATATCTTTCAAAAGTTCATTTTTAATAACCATATTTTCTGCTGTTGGTTCTCTTTCATTAGTTATTTCATCTGCCGTGACTACCTTTCCGGGTTGAGTTACCAACCGTTTTCTTCTTTGACGTTTTGGAACTGTGTCTTCTTGTCTAATATTTTGCAGATGATCTTGAATAGCTTGAAACCACTCACGATCACTCTCCGCCGTTACATGATTCCCGCTTGGTGATCTCTTGAGTACCTGGGTTGTAGCTAAGGGAACAATACCACAAGCTCATAAACCCCACACTATATTGTGTTTTTCATTAGCAGCAATAGAATTCTTTTGATAAAACTCTTCGCGATGGCGTTTTTTTCCACTCAAATAAAGTGCTTTTCCAGGCTGCTTTTAATGGTCGAAAATAAGAAACATCAAGCGGCTGGCAAAGGTGTGTGGAATTGGCAGGGAGAAAAATGAATTTTATGCCACTCTCTTCACATTTCTTGATACCTACATTTAAAGAAATGTGGGTTACCAAATTATCCCGAATTAACATCTTTTTGCCTTCTTTCTTTCTAAAGAAAGGCAAAACAACTTTGTCGAACCAATCCTCAAATATAAAAGAGTCAAACCAGCCGCTTGAGCTCCTATTATAAAGAGTACCGGCGGGACCATTGTTAGTCCAAGAATTGTTCAAATGCTGTGCCTTGTATACAATATAAACAGACAGTCGTTCCCTGACACTGAGATCGCAAACATGACAGAGGTGCTAGTTTTAGATGAGTCCAATATCATATCAACATGTTTTGCTCCTCTCCATACTGTAACTCTTTTTTGACCAGGGTCGTCTATCATGTTTGTCTCGTCGTAATTTACAACAAAGGCCATTGGCATATCCTGCAAACTTTCATTTAAATTGTCAAAATAGGCCCCGATAACTTCTGGGGAAACAGCACCTCTTTGGCGCTTGATGTTTTAGCTTAGGCGAACAGACAAAACATTCGTATGTCGGGTAATACATTTTCTAAGCCACTTTCTACCTGGACAATGGTTTTTAAATATCTTTTCGATTTTACCTTTGCGATCTAAAAAACCTTTAACAACTTGTCTCAAGTCTCGGTTGTATACCTATAGGGTATCCCCAGTTGGCTGCAGTAATGATTACATTTGTTAAATAATCCTCGTCTTTTTTGTGACCATTATGAGATGCATGAGCTCCCCGAGATTTGTCCGAAATTGTGAATTTCGTAGATATCGGATTCTTTTGCTGCATCTCTGACAGAGAGCTATATTAGAGAGCTTCTATTAGCTACGTCACTAATAGCAGAGTATAAAAATTCTTTATTATAACAGGTATACTTTGTTCGTGGCTTCTTTATCTTTGCAGATGTCATAGCTAGCCTGTAACAAAAAAATATTAAACTCAATATGTGTCTTAAATTTGAACAGTCCGAAATTAGGATTTGTTTACTAAATTTTTCTAAAAAACATTGGATTATAAAAAAAATACAAAACTATTGCAATCAATTACCATTATTACAGTTTGCTTCAATCTTATTTACGAATAAATATGCAAGTTTAAAGCTAATAATAATAAAAAATAGCTATTAAATTCTATATCGAAAAATTGATCCTAAATTCGGAAATTTTGAAAAAAGAAATTTATGATTCAAATTTGTTAAAATCATATAAAACTAAAATCTGACTACATATATTTGAAATTAGTACCAGAGCAATGCATTAGCAAGTTATTACCAGAGCATAAAATTCTCTAAAACTACTGTATCAATTTTCTAAAAACTATTAAATAAAAAAAACTGCAAACGAATACAGTTAGTAATAATATTGTTGAAATTTAGTTATACCCTACTAACAAATAAACATGTACTTAGTTTTAGACCTAATAAACAAAATTATCAATACATACGAGAAAAGTGTGAGAACACACACAAAACACGTCTTTAAGGGTAAATTTTTATCCGACGAATAACTACGTTGAAATTATTCTGGAAAAGTCTGATTCGTTTGCGCGTTGAGAAAGTTCTGCAATCGTAGCGAACGTGTTTCTATCGGTTTAACATTTTCCATTGGTCATAGATGGCGCGGGACATTCATGTAGCGCCTATGAATTGTCCGAACTTAAGCCAGTGTCCAAAGTTAGGGCATTTGACGGTATTTTAATGTCATTATTATTAATATACTGTTAAATTTTTCAGAGGTCTTCTTTGTACCAGTGTGTACCTTCCTATTATACAGCTCTTTTGACTTTATTGGCCGAGAATGTTCATTGCGATGGATGAAGGTAAGACCGCAGCATCCACCCATTTTTAACATGAGCTTAGATCAGGCTTACTATAGAGGCTATAGTAATAAAACTTAATAAAAGCTCTATTTTTCAGTTTAGCAATATCAATGCAACTTTAATAGCAGCTGTTATACGTTTATTATTTATACCATTGCTAATGTTCTGCAACATACAGCCACGGAATCACCTGCCCGTCGTCTTCAGAGAAGACTACCTTTATATAATCTTAGTTATTATATTTGCATTCACCAGTGGCTACTTAGTTAACATTTGTGTACTAGAAATACCGAGGTAAGATTGTATCACATTAGTGCTTATTGTTCTTTCTAAATTAACAAATAAATTGTATTATTTTCAGCGTATGTGAGCCGGACGAAAGGAAAATATCCATTTTTCTGATTATACTCGTAATGGTCGTGAGTTTGTCAACATGCTCCTTCTTGAGCGGAGCACTTGTTAATTCAATTTGATTTTACCTCAATTGTTGTAATAAAAAATGTTACATAGGTAAATAGTATATGTATGTGATATGTATATTAATGTTATTAATATGTTATCCTTTATTTATTAATACATTTTATAAATAATATATGTAATATGTATACGAGTATATTAGAGGTATATATATATATATATATATATATATATATATATATATATATATATATATATATATATATATATATATATATATATATATATATATATATATATATATATATATATATATATATATATATATATATATATATATATATATATATATATATATATATATATATATATATATTTATATATATATATATATATATATATATATATATATATATATATATATATATATATATATATATATATATATATATATATATATATATTAGCTTTGAAATTCTTTGCTATTCATATTTATTTCGTGAAAAGTAATCTTGGGTTTGTAGCATTTCATTACATAGAAATAAGCAACTAGACGAATAAGAAAGAAAACACACTTACCAGTACTATATCTGGACACACATACGGAAATGAATCACTATGCATATGAAAACGAACCACTTAGAAGTTGTACAAGTTCTTTCACCTTTCTTGAGGATCTTCAGAGCAGTATACGATTTATTTCATTGATCATTCATACTTGAATTTAAATTACCAATACACCAACACTTGCAGTGACGTTTTATGACATTAGTTTTTGACGGAACTCATTCTGAGAATACACAAACCTAGTCTACTATTTATATTTGTTCTATTTGAACATATTATATATAAAAGCATTAGGCATACAGTTATCCAGAAGATGTTAAACTTTAAAATGCATAAAATCTTGTTGAACCTATTGAAAAATAACTACTTTTTCCAACTATATGCGGGAAAATATTGAATTATATATACAATAGAGTTCTGAAGCATTCAAAGAGGGAGTGATACAGAAATTGCTTGCTTAGTCAAAACTAAAATCATTTGTTGGTTGTATGTATTAATTGTTTCTTCGAAAATTCTCGAAAAAAATCCAATTTTCACCCTGGATATATTTATTAGCTTTGAAATTCTTTGCTATTCATATTTATTTTGTGAAAAGTAATCTTGGGTTTGTAGCATTTCATTACATATATATATATATATATATATATATATATATATATATATATATATATATATATATATATATATATATATATATATATATGGAAGTTGTACAAGTTCTTTCGCCTTTATTGAGGATCTTCAGAGCAGTGTACGATTTGTTTCATTGATCATTTATACTTGAATTTAAATATTAATACTCCAACACTTGCAGTGACGTTTTATGACATTAGTTTTTAACGGAACTCAAATTCTTAGAATATGTAATGAAATGCTATACAAACCCAAGATTACTTTTCACAAAACAAATATGAATAGCACAGAACTTCAAAGCTAATATCTTTGATTTTATATACCTCAAAGCTAATATATATATATATATATATATATATATATATATATATATATATATATATATATATATATATATATATATCTATATATATATATATATATATATATATATACACTCCCCGGCACAAAATTCCGTCACCCTAAAATTTTGCCCAATTTTGATGTTTTATAACTTTTTTTATTTTTCATCTGATTTTCATAAATTTTTTACCAGTCTGTAGATCAGTTCATTGTGTGTCTTTTTAATTATTGTAATAAGTCATATTTTTCGTCCAGGCAATATTATACAGGGGTAAATCAAAGTGTTGTTTTTTGTCGTAAACTCAAAACACCCTGTGGAAAAATTGAGGCGAATAATTTTGTTTACAAACTGTTTGCTGCCATCTTAGACGTATTGTAAACATTTTGTTTTTTGATTCATCCCATTATCTCATTTCTTCTGCGAGCAGCAAAATTTTAAATGAAACGCTGATTTCAAGCTTATTTTTATTAACAAAAACATCCACTAGGTATATCACAAAATTAATTAACAAAGACAAATTTTAATAACGTGTATGACCTCTCGCAGCAATGACAGCTTGCATTCTTCGTGGCATCGAATTAATAAGATTACTTATTCTGTCTTGAGGAATAACCTGATATTCTTCTGTCAGCGCCAGCCGTAAGTCTTGCAAGGTTAGTGGTTGCACAGGACGGCGACGGAGTGCTCTTTTAAGAACATCCCAAAGATGTTCGATTGGGTTGAGATCCGGGCTACATGCGGGCCAGTCCAATCTTGGAAGTCCAACCTCATCCAGATATTCGCTCACTACCCGTGCAACGTGAGGTCTAGCATTATCATGCATTAATGTAAATTGGTTCCCAATGAAAGGAGCAAATGGAACAACAATTTCTTGTAGGATTTCCTCAATGTAACGGTGGGCGGTTAGTGCTCCATTTTCAACAAATACAAGGTCAGTACGTGCATCGGTAGAAATACCCGCCCAAACCATGACTGAACCACCGTAATATTGCAGTCGCTCAGATATGGTGCAGTCTGCATATCTTTCATTTCTACGTCTGTATACCCGTTCACGACCATCCGGCGACCTTAAACAAACCCTGGATTCATCTGTGAATAGTACGTTTCCCCACTGTTCTACAGTCCAGTCAGCATGCGCTCTTGCAAATCTCAGTCGGTGTTGTCGATGCCGAGGAAGCAATTTTGGACATACTGCTGGCCTTCGTGAATGCAATCCTGCTTCTAACAATCTTCTACGTATCGTTCTTTCACTTACACTTACTCGACGTACCATTTGCAAGTCATTTTTTAGATACACAGCAGTAGCTCTTCGATCTCTTAAAGAACTCATAATGACAAAGTGATCATCAGCTTGAGTGGTCATTCTCCTTCTGCCAGAGCCTTGCCGCCTAATAAAGTTTCCCGTCTGTAGATACCTATTCCAAACATCACAAACTGTAGACCGCGCAATTCCCAGAGTACGGGAGACATAACTCTTATTGCGGCCATCCTCTATTAAGGCAACAATTCTACCTACGTCTGCTGTAGTTACCATGATGACAACACACTAAATTAACTGTACTGTCAAATATTCTGTCACAATAACCGCGTATTTAGCCAACGTCGATGTTTTTTAATTAAAAATGATAAAATTAACAGCGTTTCATTTAAAATTTTGCTGCTCGCAGAAGAAATGAGATAATGGGATGAATCAAAAAACAAAATGTTTACAATACGTCTAAGATGGCAGCAAACAGTTTGTAAACAAAATTATTCGCCTCAATTTTTCCACAGGGTGTTTTGAGTTTACGACAAAAAACAACACTTTGATTTACCCCTGTATAATATTGCCTGGACGAAAAATATGACTTATTACAATAATTAAAAAGACACACAATGAACTGATCTACAGACTGGTAAAAAATTTATGAAAATCAGATGAAAAATAAAAAAGTTATAAAACATCAAAATTGGGCAAAATTTTAGGGTGACGGAATTTTGTGCCGGGGAGTGTATATATATATATATATATATATATATATATATATATATATATATATATATATATATATATATATATATATATATATATATATATATATATATATATATATATATATATATATATATATATATATATATATATATATATATATATATATATATATATATATATATATATATATATATATATATATATATATACCATATATATATATATATATATATATATATATATATATATATATATATATATATATATATATATATATATATATATATATACCATATATATATATATATATATATATATATATATATATATATATATATATATATATATATATATATATATATATATATATATATATATATATATATATATATATATATATATATATATATATATATATATATATATATACCATATATATATATATATATATATATATATATATATATATATATATATATATATATATATATATACCATATATATATATATATATATATATATATATATATATATATATATATATATATACCATATATATATATATATATATATATATATATATATATATATATATATATATATATATATATATATATATATATATATATATATATATACCATATATATATATATATATATATATATATATATATATATATATATATATATATATATATATATATATATATATATAATATATATATATATATATAATAATAATATAATAATAAATAAAAAATAATAATATAAATAATAAAAAAATAATAATATAAATAATAAAAAAATAATATAATATATATATATATATATATATATATATATATATATATATATATATATATATATATATATATATATATATATATATATATATATATATATATATATATATATATATATATATATATATATATATATATATATATATATATATATATATATATATATATATATATATATATATATATATATATATATATATATATATATATATATATATATATATATATATATATATATATATATATATATATATATATATATATATATATATATATATATATATATATATATATATATATATATATATATATATATATATATATATATATATATATATATATATATATATATATATATATATATATATATATATATATATATATATATATATATATATATATATATATATATATATATATATATATATATATATATATATATATATATATATATATATATATATATATATATATATATATATATATATATATATATATATATATATATATATATATATATATATATATATATATATATATATATATATATATATATATATATATATATATATATATATATATATATATATATATATATATATATATATATATATATATATATATATATATATATATATATATATATATACCCAAAACTTCTCTATTATTATTTTAACCATCGGAAAACTTAATTTGAAGTTATAATTCGTGGTTTTATTAATAATTTACATTTTAATTACATTGGTAAACAATGTATTCATTCATTTGATACATTTTTACGATATATTATTACGGGAAAATATAAAAAATCCTTTGATTAAAAAAATGGTATAAAACATGTAGCAAGCTCTGCGACTCCGATACGTGCCAATACAGTGGAAAATTGCTGAAGTAATGATGATTCCCAAACTTGGTAAACCTTCTGAAAATAGAACATCACACTGACCAATTTTCTAATTGCTGATTATATCCAAGCTGTTAGATAAACTTTTGCAGAGACTCAATCCAATCATTGACAAATAGCAGCTTATTCCGTCCCACCAGTTTGGATTACGTAATAAGCCACCTGTTATAGCCACCTGTTAGCAAGTAGCAGTACCAGACTGCATTGTAGGTACATTAGGTAGGGTAGATCGCTACATCGCTTGCACTTAGAGCCGCCTGATAGCAAGTAGGATTGCCAGACAGCTAGGCCAAGCTACAAGGTTTTTTGGGGCATTAAAATATGTAGTGTCCGAAAAACTGTAAAAAAAATGCAAAAAAATCGTTTTTTGAGTTTCTAGCAATAACTACAAGTGCAATCGTTTTGATTTTAATACTGAAGTTGTAGAGAATTGAAGAACCTACAAAATTATATCTGCTCTACCGGAACTCTCCATCAGCTGCATTTTCAGCCGAGGAAACAGGAAACCCGCGAAAAGGGAATGGTTTTATGGAAAATTCATAACTTTTACATTTTTTTAAACTACAGCGTCGGTGTTGTGCGTAAAGGTAACTTTAAACATGTAATTATTTGTACAGAAACCTGGACTGGACTGTCGGACGCATCGTTTTGTTACAATTGCCAATACATTTTTTTGGCCCTTTATGCAGGTGATCAACCTTGCTCGTACGGTGGTCCGATTGCAATTTTTACAATGGTTTTGGGAACATTGTACATTATCTAAAATTTGAATATTCTACTTGTACGTTAAAATGATAAACGATGTTAAAATGATTGAAAACGCGTCCGAATAGGTTGATGGTCCGAACGAGCAAGGTTGATGACCTGCATAAAGGACCAAAACAAATTTAATTGGCAATTGTAGCAGAACTATCCGTTCAACAGATCTAGGTTTTTGTACAAATAATTTACATGTTTAAAGTTACGCGCAACGCGGACGCTGTATCTTAAAAATTGTAAAAGTTACGAATTTTCTATAAAAGGCTCCTCTTTTGCGGGTTCCCGTTTTCCTCGGATGTAAATGCAGCTAGAGAGTTCCGGTGCAGCTCATTTTGGAGGTTCTTTATTTCTCTAAAACTTTTGTATTGTAGTCAAAACTATTCCATTTGTAGTTATTGCTAGAAACTCAAAAACTTTTTTTTACATTTTTTTTAGTTTTACGGACACCAGTTTGTTATAAACAACAATTGTTTGTTTAATTTATATACGTTTTCATCTGCATTATACCTTAAAACCCCTGCATAGTTCGTTACCAATTATTTTATAATGTATTAATGAAAAACAGTATTTGATATGGGGTAGATTACGCTTACGGCTTACGCTATTTCAGGTTGCCGAGACACTGCTTTGCACCGTTGATTGTTCATTCCACATTCAACGCTTGTACGTAAAATCCGTAAGGAATTTTACTATTTCTGTTTTTTATTTAGGGAATCCTAGGGAAATTTTCATACTGAATATTCGGGGAATTCCAGGGAAATTTTGTGTAATAATCTAGAATCTATTATGCCAGCCACTCATCTGGCATATCGGTAATATCTGGGAATGTAATATGGGTAATATACCATAGATACATCATCAACGATACAGATCAGTGAAAACCGCACTCCGTGCATTTAATAGATTTCTTTGAAAAGTCCAGCAACTGCAGCAGCACGTTTGATAGGTTCCGTATAGATGGCATAACATGTTCACTGTTTTCCTAAAATGGCATCCTTGCCTTGCCTTGCCCAGTTTCAGTCGAACACAGAACGAAGTCGGTGAGTGAATCGGTGACACGGTGACTGTTGGTGCTGTGTGTTGTGGTTTGTGCAGATGCCAGTGAGTTTGTGTATTGTGTATTAAAATATGAAGATTAGATAAAACAACTATCACCAAAACAACGCTTAAAACACATGTGAGTTATATTTATCTTGTAGCTTACTATCTTTTGATAAACCAGCAACAAGCGACACAATATCTGTAAGATAGGTAGGTGTCCGAGTCTGAAGTAATTTTTGCTATTCAGCTAATTGATGTCCATACCGTTTATTTAGGTCAAGAGCTTCCTGAAATATATCGACTTTCCCCTGACAAATCTATGGGATTTCAGTTGGCCGAAAACGAAAAACCAAACCCACGGGAATAGGTACAGAGGGGATATAAATAACTTTGTTGTTTTAAGTTGTACGCGGTGAATGAGAGTTGTAAATTATTTTTTTAGTATCATTTGAGTCATTTGTAGCCGAATACTGTGTTATTTTCAAACACAAACGTATTAATTAAAGTTTCAAATAACATGTTACAGGTATAAGTAAGGTGACAATTCATGTGGGTGAATCAGAGTCGGCGCTTGCGCTGGATTTTAACTAAATTGGTCATATTATTCCAATCAGAATAAACAAATTAATAATTATACATGCACAATTCGTCGAACTTAACATATCGTAATTACTAACTACTGAACTGAACCTAAACTAGCTGTGCACATGTATATTTATACTTAGTCAGTCACTTAACTGACTCATTGTCTAAAAATATACCTCGCTCATATTACCAATAAATCTCCAAAGAAGCCTTATTTCTACTGTAAACAAAGAATTTTATTGTTGGGGCTTATCGAGTTAATTACTGCATAAAAACACTGACACGCCTTTTAAGGCAAGTAAACTGTTGTTACTTGAATTAAATTAGTGAAAAACTCGTATCTCTACTGCATTGAGCATTGCCGATGAGAGTTATCTCAGGGTTACCTGAGGTCAATAAATACTAGGAAATGTTGACAATCTGCCAATAGGGAAACCATTTGGATATGAAATAATTGATACGGATTACGTACATAAAATAGGGAATTAGGCTGCTAAATCATATAAGTAGGTAATATAGGTAGGTATACCTAGGTACACAGAAATGTTTTTATTAAACATAAACCAAATTCTTTGAGGCACCTAGGTTTTATTCTATATATTCTATTCGATGTTGGATGATTGGAGAGAAGGGATCTTGGTGAAATATGTAATACCTATTAAATTGCTATAGGTACGTACCTAAACCGGCAAAATATTTATTTGAAACGGTCTAACATGTAGGTATGCCACGGGGACCACGGGGTTCATTATGAGTCCTAAGACCCAATATGTGTAGGTATTAAAGTTATTTCATAACAAAACACATGAATTAGTAAAAATAAAAAAACTGGGAACACTACATTTTACGTATACCTATAAAATTAGCAGAGCAACATGGGCAAATCGAAAAATTACTATGCCGAAAATTTGTTGCTTTTTAGTCGCTAATTAGTTGCGAGTCAACTCAATTTGTCGCTATTGTTGTTTTTTTTCCATTGTGCCATGGTAACATTGGTAACTTGATATGAAGTTAGCAGGGCAACTAGAACAAACAAAATATTTAATGAATACCTACCTAGACCGATAAATATTTAATTGATAGACCGTCTAAAATCTCTTATAGTCGCTAATTAGTTGCGATCGAATAACGTCGATTCGATTTTTTTTAAATAACAAGTAAGTTTACTTATATCAACTTAGTTAGTCAACAGCGTTAAAAAAATCATCAAAAAATTAATGGATTACGTACCTACCTATCTTACTTTAAGATAATCCATTATTTTTTTTTGTTTTTTTGTCGCTAATTAGTTGCGATGAGGCAAATGCGAAATAATTATATTATTTTGAAAAAATAAGTGATTTTAGACGGCCTATCAACATTAAATATTTTTTTATTCTAGTTGCCCTGCTAACCTCAAGTTAGCAGGGTAGTTACCCAGTAAAACAAAAACAACAATAGCGACAAATTCAGTTGCCACGCAACTAATTAGCGACTAATAAGCGGCAAATTTTCGGCATAGTAATTTTTCGATTTGCCTATGACCTATGTTGCCCTGCTAACTTTATATAGGTACCTACATCTCCATTTTTCTTGCCATTTGATAGTCATAAGATGGGTGGTCCGGTGGTCCATTTCATTAAAAGACAATATTCCATGGGAGGTGCAAACATAATTGTTTTTAGAAATGTACATATGTCAATATTGCAATGAAAACTACGAAAAGTGAGAGTCTGTACATGACATGGTAAGAAGCTGATTACAAACCCATATGCCCAAGCCCAAGGATATGCCGCACCCACACCCCACACCACAGTTCCTTAATCAATCCCATATGCTCATGTGAATTGGAAAGATATAAACCAGCAACTTTATATCAAACCAGCAGCTACAAAACCATGTGTTTACATTTATTGACATTATGGCCGGATGACGTTCTTTACTCAACATCTCGTGGTATCAAATATTTGTTTAGATTGCATGAAAATGAGTTCCAATTTAAACTAATTTGATTACACGTTTTATTCTTTATTGCATATTTCCAGTCTTTAAGTGGGTGGTAATCAGTGCGCTGGGCTTTTAGAATAATGAATAATATAATATACGACTAGGCTAAATTAGGTCGCGGGCGTTTCACAATTTTCATCTATGCAGGTGGGTAGGTGAATAGTGAGTAGAATTTTCCGCCTACTAAGGTACGAGAATTATGATTTGTTGTATAGATGAAATAAGTAAATAGTTATTTAAAATAGTCCCAAAATGGTCCAAAGAAGGCGAAACAAAACAGACGTATACATACAGAACGATACATACACAGGACCATGCGAGATTTGACACGTTTAAACAAATCAGAGGTCTTCTTCACTCCCGTGTTTCTTTATGTCATCGTTAAATATTCTTATCATACGCCACTACATAATTTTCTGTGCATTTACACAGACTGATGAAACTATTTGTTTCAGTTTAATTCTAATTGTGTTTCATTTTGAAAGTTTCACATTAAAAATCGATTTAAGCATTTTACTCTAGCTTATTTTGTTTCAGATGCTGGCTTTTAGTCCATATAAATATTATAGGCAAACGTTAAATAGGGTCAAGACTAACATATAACGTTCATATAACATAAATTCAACTGAATTACTTAATGTTCTTTCCACTACGATATTTTTGTCATGACTAGATGGGGAAATCATGAATTATGTCCCCAAAGTTAATATGTATTCTGTAAAATGCCATTTTCAATACTCGTCAAACTTATTTAAGCGTGATTGATTCGCGTCATGCGATTTCTTATTTCACTTTTCACTAATTTTAATTTTGAAAATGAATGATCTCCGGTCGCATTGGTGATAATGACAGAAAAATCATATTATAATTTCCATATTTGAAAACTAAAAATTTTTTCGTTGAACATATAAGAATAAAGTACATTGATTCCAATCGAGTCATTTTCATCTTCATTTGCAACAGTAGATTTCTCTTATTCCTCGTTTTTCTTTTTTTTTGTCATTTCTTTTTCCTTTTCCAGTAGTTTTTCAATATCCAATCCAATGTATGCCTTGATGTGTTGACATTCCACAATTAGTTCTTCGGATTCTTCCTCATTAATGTCTTTCTGGTATTTTTTTTCAGCTTTTTCAGCCTCACCTTACTAGTCACAAATATGCTCTAAAACCCGAACATTTCGAATACTTCTTCATATTTTTTGCTACGTAATTCTATATTGCAAATTGGAGAGTCGATTATTGGTATGTATGTTTTAACTTTAAAAAAATATTTCTGCTCTGAAGAGTTTTTTCGGTGTCTCTATTTCCGTTAAAAAAGGAGATGCGTTACTTTACACGTTTGTGAGCATCCCGATACTCTTTTATAAAAGATTTTTCTTTCGCTTTTAACTCGTAAATATTCAAAGTGGTTTATTTTTTACTTTATACCTATACCTACTTCATTAATGATTTTTACAGTAGTAGACAAATTCATATTTTTCTTCTGTGCGAATAAATTTACTTTGTCAATACGAATCAAAATATCATTCTAAAAATAGTCAAGAAAGTGGTTTCTAAATCACCCATTTTGTGTGATAAGGTTCCCGCTGTGAATTTTTAGAGATCATCCATCGACAAATATAGTATTTCTCGCCTCGCATTTATATTTGAATTATTTTAATAAGTATATTTTGTTTTTTTTATTGTGTGTGGTACTTAAATTAAAATAGAAATAATGGGCATGTACAATGGGCCCCTCGGAAGCCGTGGCCCCCGACCATGATCCAGTTTGGCCATGACTTTCCCTGTACCTAAGGTTTTATCGAAAACTGGTAGGTGCTCCTGGAAACAAATTTGCCTCCTTTCTTCATTTTTCCCAATATACACCTAGGTAATAGGTAACCTACATAATATCCATATCGAATCATGAAAAGTTTATTGCTTGCCATATTTCGGTACCCCTGCAAATACTAATACAAATACTAATATTTTATGGTCATCGAGAAAATTAGTTTTTTTACATTTAAAAAAAACAAGAATGATATTGACCAAAAAACTAATTTTTTGGTCAATATTTGAAGTAACAGAACCCAACCTATATCATCCTCCCTGTACATGTTATCATTATAGTCATAATGTTTAGTGGTCCATTCGGTTGTTTTTAAGAACGGACTCACTATTCTCGCAAACCTTGAATTCTAATAACAGGTTTTACATTATTCAACCAGATTCTCGGCTATTAAAAAATAAAGTGACATAATTTTACTAGAATGACTAAGTTGGCAAGATGTCAGCACACCTAAAAACAGTTGAATGTTTACAATTCAAGAGGAAATATATAAAATTATAGTATTATATTATCGCTTTTGCTATTACTGTAGTATTGCCTTATAAATCACGCGTTGACAAACCTAATTAAATCAAGGAGCACCGGCCATCCCCTGATCATATCAGAAGGCTTGGCATTCAAACAAGAGCTAAAAATAATGTTTTCGATCAAACCGATTGCTTACCCATTCTCTAGACCTATTTCTTTGTTCCAGAACAATGGAGGTGCCTTCAACGAGTCGTATCCTAAGTGACTGCCTAATATTTAGTCTGATAAGCGCAATTGTGATAGCCCAAACACCCCAAAGAATTATCCTACAGAACCCATGCACATCGAAAGGGAAGTGCCATGAATGTATACAGACGCCGTCGTGTGCCTGGTGTTTCGACCCCGTAAGTATCCGGCATAAATATAATTATTGGTAAAACATTTGCTTTTTGAAATAATTTTTTCGACAAAATAGTTTTCTTTTAGAAATTCGAGGTCAACCGCGACAGATGCTTCCAGCCCGCCTCCAGCTCCGCCACTTACTGCCCCGAAGAGTACATCTTAGACCCCAACAACGAAGAAATAGTACTCCAGGCACTGGGGCTTACTAGGCACGCAGCAGCCGGAGGCGGTGGGGGCGGCACCTTGGAACAGGGTTACAGCTACTCAGAGAACTTCAGTGAAAGTGGGAGCTACAGTGGGTCTAGTTCAGCATCCGGAGCCACTTTTGGTGTGGGCAGCGGAGGCGGCCAAATCGTCCAGGTTTCACCGCAAAGACTGAATCTCAAACTGAGGGCGAGTAAGGGACCATTTCTTTACCTGTTCCGGCTGGCATTGATATTTTTGTTCTTAGGGCAGACTTACAGTATCTACATGAACTACACTCAGGCAGAAGACTACCCCGTTGATCTCTACTACCTTATGGACCTCAGTAAATCTATGTACGACGACAAGGAAAAGCTCTCTTCTTTGGGAGACCAACTTGCATATACTATGAAGAAGCTTACCTCTAATTTTAGGTTAGGTTTTGGAAGCTTTGTCGATAAAGTCGTCATGCCCTATGTCAACACTCTGCCCGAGAAGTAAGTTTCAAATATTGACTTCTAGTTTGCTGTTTTTTTTTTGTTTAATTTTTGATCATTGTTTGTTTTTGTATAATAAAAGTGAGGAAAAAGTTTTTGGGCATACGGTCATTTAGCCTCCATGTTCGTCCAACATATATAATGGGCATTATGAGTTCGTCCATACGCCATACGCAATTTGTTTAAGAAAATATACAATATATTATATACGAGATTATATATAAACAAAAATTATTAAAAAATTAAAAAAAAAATCATATAAATACTTATTAATTAAACTACTATTATCTAATTTAGTATATCAGGTTAGCTACAAAGGAAAACAATTTAAAAAAACCTCAGTAACACGGTTACACTATTCCATTGTATGATTTTTTTTATTCCATGGTATAATTAGGTACCCTTTTGAGTTTGATTGCTTTATTTGTAATTAAACAACCAAATGGTTAAAAATTGATGTGGCTAATTAAACTAGTTTTCGGAAGCCAAACAACTTTCCAACAAAAAAAAAATATAATTTTTAAATGTAAAATAAGTATAGATAAAAGAATAATATGAAAAATATAAATATATAAAGAAAAAAACTACTTAATTTACTATTTATTCAATTTAGTATATCAGTAGTTAGCTAAGAAAGGGAAAAATTAAAAAACATCAGTAACACGGTTTCACTACTCCATTGTATGATTGCTGTCCCTTTTGTTTCCATGGTATAATTGCCCTTTTGAAATTGACTGCTTTATTTGTAATTAAACCACCAAATGGTTAAACATTTCTGTGGTTAATCGAACTAGTTTTCGGAGGCCAAACAGCTTTCCAACAAAAAAAAATAAAAAAATTTAACCTAAAAAAAAGAAAAAATCAAAATTAACAAATTAAAAAAATTGGAAAAAAATTATCTAATTAATTTCTAATCTATCTAATTTAGTATATCAGTAGTTACCTAACGAAGGGAAAAATAAAAAAAACAGTAACACGGTTTCACTATTCCATTGTATGATTGCCCCTTTTTTATTCCATGGTGTACTCTTTTGGGATTCACTAATTTATTTTTAATTAAACCACCAAATGGTTAAATATTTCTGTAGCTAATCGAAATAGTTTTCGGATATCAAACAACTTTCCAACAAAAAAAAACAAAAAAAATTTAAATGTGAGAAAAGAATAATAAGCAAAAATTAACAGATAAAAAAATTAAAATTAAAAAAAGAAACGAAAATTTAATATAAAATAAAAAAAAAATAAAAAAAATACTCATTAATTAATTTACTATTAATTTAATTTATCTATTTATCTATTTTTAGTATATCATTAGTTAGCTAACAAAGGGAAAATAAATAAAAAAACATCAGTAACACGGTTTCACTATTCCATTGTATGATTGCCTTTTTTTTATTCCATAGTATAAATTACTCTTTTGATATTGACTGCTTTATTTGTAATTAAACAACTAAATGATTAAACATTTCTGTGGCTAATCGAATTAGTTTTCAGAAGCCAAACAACTTTACAATAGAAAAAATTAAATGTAAAAACAATTTAAAAAAATAAAATAAAAAAATACTCATTAATTAATTTACTATTTATCTCATTTAGTATATCAGTAGTTAGATAAGAAAGGAAAAAAATTTAAAAAAATCAGTAACACGGTTTCACTATTCCATTGTATTATTGCCCCTTTTTTATTCCATGGTACCATTATTAGGTACCCTTTTGAGATTGATTGCTCTATTTGTAATTAGACAACCAAATGGTAAAAAAATTATGTGTCTAATTGAACTTGTTTTCGGAAGCGAAACCATTTTCCAACTAATTTTTTTTTAATAAAAAATAATTGAAATTAAAATATAAAATAATCTTGAAATTTGTATATTTTGAATATATTTGTATTAATTTTCTCTCGAGTATTTTTTTAAAATTATAAATTTTTTGACAAATTAGCAAACTCAATTAGTTTTAATACAATCTAAAATGCTAATCAATGAGATCCTAACCTTACTTTTATTATGCTTGGCCCCTTAGACCGATAAGCGTTGTTATTGGAGAGCGAGAGATAGGGGGAAGGTTGCGATATTGTTTTTAAAAGTGTTTTGTTGGCTGCTCTAGGTTGCGCAGCCCCTGTGATAATTGTGTAGCTCCCTACGGATTCCGCCACCATTTGACTCTTAGCAATAATACGCACAATTTTTCAGTAAGTTCCCCAAATGCCATATCATTCAAATTAACACAGCCCCTACCCATCCTCTTTAGTAGCCTATTTTCTTTTCTCTGTCTTTTGTATATGGTGCTTCGGTCCAAACATCTACGCCATTTAAATTTAAAAACAGTTCTCGAGAATTCTAGAGATAGAAGACACGTTTACACGGCAAATGGCGTAGCTGTTT
The DNA here is from genome assembly GCA_964058915.1 of Tetropium fuscum. NCBI lineage: Eukaryota > Metazoa > Arthropoda > Insecta > Coleoptera > Cerambycidae > Tetropium > Tetropium fuscum. The sequence goes on along the minus strand of CAXKVY010001193.1, from coordinate 157,210 downwards.
CCATGAACCATCTATGATTTTGCTTTGCAGTATAGTGCATTTTTTAAATATGAACGAGATATAATTGTATATGTCTTTAGGTGCCACCGATACCTCTCTCTTATGTGTATGTCCCGAATGCATCTCTAGGTACTCATAGGCATGATTTGATTTTGTACAATGAGAACGGTGTGAATAACTATTTCGGGTCGTCGGTGCAACCCACGTAGCATGAGAAATTTGGCATATGAGATTGGTGAATGATAGTATCTAGCGACTTATGGGTTTTGGTCAATATTTTTTTCGTATCATCAAGGCAGCCAGGAATGTCGCTGTTTAACTGTTAGATACCTCATGAACCATCTCATTAATGGTGAAAATGTGTATGTTTCATAATATGATTTGTAATTATTTATACATGTTATGCCACCCTTAAGCCCAATATATTTCACGTTTGTCACTATTGATGACAAAAATAGCAAAAAGTTATAAAAAGAGGTGATAGTTAACTATACACCAACGGCGGCAGATGACATTTCTGACACAAAACATTTCTATTTTAAATATGTACTTACCAAATCCCTACTTCTTAAAATTAAATTCAATTCCTTCCTTCGGTTTTATCGGTTAATATCATGAAATGTTGAATCCAAACCATACGACACTATTAAATTTAAAGTACGTAAGCTACCCGTCACGTTTTCATTTTCTTCTATTATTTCCAGCCGTGAATAAAATATTGTCAATTCTAATTTTACTGCATGTTTTTCAACCATTGGAAATGACAGAAAACAGAAGATATCAATGTCTTCTAAAATTAGTTTTTTTCTATTATATGTAACACCTTTTTTTAGTCACATTGCTCAAGATTTTGGTGTCTTATTAGCTACAGTTTGAAGCTCAAAATGAGCAGCATTCTCTATTATACCATTAAAAACTTCTGTGAAAACGGGTTCAGTTAAATAATATTCTAAATTGTAGGTTATAAAACTAACTAACAAATAAATGTCAAACACAGAAGTGTTGCATTTATCGTACAAGAGTTACAGGGTGTTTTGTTGAGGGTGGCATAAAGTATGACAAGGTGAATAGGTACCATGCATGTAGATGTTAGTTAGACTTTGTTATATGGTTATAGTTTAAGACATCCGTGCGAGGGTTGTGCAGCGCCTTATGGCTACAAACATGCAATGATGTTATCAACTAATACCACTCAGTTTTCAGTAAGTTCAACGGGGTAAAAAAATTATTAACATGGCTTGTTACTGTGCACCTATTAACAAATGTTAACCCATTAGATATCTGGTTAACTGATTGGTTTGTTTTTCTTAACGATCGGTGCTGGTCATTTATATATTACTTTTAATTTATAACCCTCACCTCTTTGGGATTTTGTTAATATTTCCATACTATATTATTATAGCTAGAAATCTCTTGAATTTTATGAAATATTCCTATACGTAGGAATTGAGGTTATGTTTAAATGTCAAATAAATGTCTTAATTTAAAACTTATTCTATAAAAAATTGGAACTGGAGCTAGGTATGTTTTGAAATCAACACAAAATGTTTTAATACCATAAATAATATTTGCAGTTTAAAAATATGCAATTAAAAAAAAATTAAACAGGACAAAATATGATAGATTTTGACGAGGCTAGTGAAAAATGTTATAATAACCTCAAATTATGAACATTTGCAGTTTGTCAACATTTTTAAATGGTTTGAAAATATAATACATTTTTCTCAATTAACAGAGATTGGACACCCAAATTAGTTTTAAGTTTGAATACTGCTAGAATTTGAGTATATTATAAAATAGGTAAAAATTTTTTAACTTAAACGGTTTTATTTTAAATCATCAGTTGTACTAAAAACTACAAAATCATTAGTACACAAAGCCTCATACCTGTATGATTTTCACTGTTGATTAGTAGTGTCACCTAGTTGCTTCTTAGTCAACAACAGATTTTTATGTGGACTCTGTCCGAATGTCCCACTCTCCCCTATTTTAGTTTTAGAGACATAACCTCAATTCCTGAACCTGAAACCAAAAGAAGTGCGTTGAAAAATTGTGACAATAAATTCTATAAAATATATGGTGCCTGCCTTTTTCTCTTCTAATCGCTGCCTAACGTGTTATGTAGCTTTTTTGTTAGTTCTGTCACATAGTTAGTGCATAGGTAACATAACGGTACCTACCTTAACAACTAATGAACCTACAAATGTATTTTGCTATATAAACAAATTGTTTGCAGCCTTTGTACATATCTTTGATGTATATAGAAACCTTCCCAACTAATTTTAATAGCCTTTCAGTATTTCTAAGTGTATTTTCTAACAAATTTCACAAGATACTCATACAGCTGGGTTACTTTCCTATTTTCTACTAACAAGACTTAATCTGCGATAAAAACAGCAAATTTCTAAAATGCTTTATGCATAAATGACGTGGAAAAGTATTAATTTGTACTCTAAAAATATGAGGCATTTTAGAAATTTATGTGTGTAAGTATGGTTTGGTAAAATGGGGTTTTTCTGTAGCGCATGGTGAAGCAGGCCAACGTGTCCGGTAACTTGGACGGTCCCGAGGGGGGTTTCGATGCCATAATGCAATCGGTCGTGTGCAGGGGGCAAATCGGTTGGCGAGAGCAAGCCAGGAGGCTTCTAGTATTCTCCACTGATGCCAGTTTTCATTACGCCGGAGATGGAAAGGTAACGATAATGGAGTGCCTTTTCATTGTTATAATCGACGTACGTTTTTCAGTTGGGCGGCATAGTAAAACCAAACGACGGCAGCTGCCACTTATCATACGAAGGCATCTATACGGAGTCCTCCTACCAAGACTATCCGTCGATCGAACAGGTCAACCTCAGCGTTAAAAAAAACTCCATAAACGTTATCTTCGCTGTCACCAAAAATACCATCGACATATACGAGCAATTAGCTAAGAAAATCGAGGGCGCTTCTGTCGGTCAACTCGAAGGGGACAGTTCAAATATTGTCGATCTGATCAAGGAGCAGTACCAGCAAATATCGTCCACAGTCGAGATGAAGCACAATGCGTCCAAAGCTATCAGCATTAAATTCTTCACCAGGTGTCTCAACGGCACCGGTGCGCTGGTCAACACAAATAAGTGCGGAAATATTAAGGTAAGTTTAAACTATTAAGAAGAAGCTGTCATATTTATTATTGAGGTTATGTTTCACTCTGGGGTATGTTATTAAAGGTGGGAGATATCATCAATTTCAAAATCGACTTGGAAATCATTGAGTGTCCCAAAAACCGCGAGGACCATTTCCAAACCATCCAAATATACCCTGTCGGTATCAACGAGAGCTTGATTATCGACCTGCAGATGCTGTGCGAATGTAATTGTGAAAAACCAGAAGTGAGTATCGCCAAAGATTTTTTACTATGCCAGTTTTGTATCTCACCAGGATTCAGTATGAAAATGTTAGGTTAGCTTTTTAACCCTATTAATAAAGAACTTACAGTGATTCTAAGAAGTATAGAAAGTTCAATGACCGGCAAATCTGACCTACAAAGTGCTACTCATGGGCGTAGGCATTTTTTTAGGGGGTCGAATGTAGAAGATTTTTATATGCATATTTTAAACAACACAGCTGATATTGAGAGTTTCCACACCACTCATGAAGTATTGGTTTCGGCGCGTTCACATTTTTTAGTTGGTGGCTCACCAGTGGCCATATTTCCCACAAGAAACTAATAAATATGTACAATACGGCTAAATAGCCGTGAAAAAAATCGGAGAAATAATAGAAATATATATTTCAAAATAAAGTAAAAAATAAAAACAATAAAATAAACATATATATTCCAAAATAAAGCAGAAAATTCTTAACAAAAAGTAAAAATAATAATATAAATATAAATACATATTACAAAATAAAGCAAAAAATTCTCAACAAAAAATAAAAACATGAAACAAATACACCTATATTCCAAAATAAAGGAAGAAATCCCCAACCAATATGCATTATGATTAAACGCCGACCTTTGCAGCACCTTATCTAAAGTGGGCAATTTGTTCTCTTTAAAGAAACCATGGACAGTTCTACGTATGGCATTTTTCGCATCTTCGTCCACTACAATCTTATTTCGATCGCTTTTTGGTTTCGGTGGCAGTACACTTGTACTAGGTACACCATGTATCTTCTCTTCTCTGAAAAGTGTGTATATGCTTGACTTTGATTCTTCTGTATAATCCGAACACATTTCCACCAATCCAAATCATCCTTGTCACGGTGAGGGTGATCTCTCTGTATGCAGTAAAATACTCGGTATGCAGTAAAATAATTTCTTCTCGGCTACCGTTCGATAGTGCCTACGTTTTGGAATATTTTCCATCGTTCACTGATATTATATTGTATCAACCACAGTAAAACAGCACTACACAATCACGAATATCTCAACCAACGCACTACTCAATCGTGAATAACCTTACAGAATACGCACGAAAATCCCGCCAACCCGCTAATGCTGCTGAACAAAGGCAGAGAAACGATTACCGACCGAGTTTACACGATTGTTCCAAATGAAAACAGACACGTCACGTCATTTCCAATAAATTAAAAAGCTAAGTTAAGGTTTAGTTAAGTTATAAGTTAAAAAATATGCTTTCTATGTCAGATATCCGGCTCCGATATGAGCTGCGTTGCCGCTCCTAACTATAAAAATAAATATTTACGGAATTGCCATATCAAAGTACACGAAAATAAATGTAAAAATGGCTAACATCTTGGCCTATACTATATTATTGTATGCACAATAATTCTTTTATGGCATTCATAAATAATATATACAACTTTTATATAGTATTGTAGAATTTGATATTTTAACTGAATATTGAAAAATTTGATAATTACATGTGGCAACAGCAATTGTTCCTTTAGGCGGTCAGTGCACTTTGTATATCTCTTAGAACTACTGTACTTATCCCATATATGAGTCATATACACATTATTTTACATAATCACACGGCTTGTAGGTTATGACTTGCTTTTCTTACAGTTTGCCGAGGAGTACTCTAGGCACTGCCACCATCACGGCACCTACAAATGCGGCATCTGTGAATGCATACCGGGTGCTTTTGGGCGTACTTGCGAGTGCACTTCTGATAACATCTCAGCCAATATCACCGCTTTGGACTGTATCCGCCCGGGAGACACCTCGGGGCAGGAGTGCTCGGGGAAGGGCCAATGTAACTGCGGACACTGCGACTGCGATACCAGAAATGGAGATGAGGTGAGCGTTTCACAATTAAATTCTGTATAATAAGTCTACAGGGCTAAAATTTATTGTAGTTTTTTATAACGGGAATTCGTTTGCAAAACGTGCGAATTTACATAACTTGGATGTGCTATAAAATTAATATGATTATTTGTGTGGTATTGCCTATTATATCATTTACATATTGTGACTCTTTTCCCTATCAGCGGTAATATCTCGGGCGCCAAACTGTATTTTTTTCATGTACAGTTACCACATTACCCCAAAGAGGGCACAATGGCAATTAGATAGCTTCTAGTTGGAGATTGGAATGTCCAGATGTCAAGAATGATCAAATTTCAATGTATTCAAATATTGTCAAAATATTTCAGTCACCAAATATAGAAAGATCTTTATGGTAATTTTTAACTATATTAAGACATGGCAATAGGACCCTTTAAAATCCAAAATACTGTAAAATACTTCTGTAACAAAATATGGAACAATATAATAAGTTTAAATTTTTACAGAAATCTAAGTTGAAATATTGGTAAAATATTTCCAAAGTATTAATTTCAACAAAATGCGGTTGTTTAATTTGTACGAAATTATCCTACAATATGAAGAGTTAAACCCACAAAAACTTCTTCTAGGCTATATCTGTTCCTTATTACCCAACCTGTTACACTACTGTTACAACCTACTGGATTTTTTTAAATGTATAAAATTCAGAGTTTTCTTCCAATAAATTATAAAATTAGTGAAAATTAGAAAAAGTCTTGTATGAAACACTTTGGGGAACACTATTTTGTGTAACTCGCATCCTTTTGCGGAAATCGCTAGCGCTCGTGCCGCAGAAATCTGCTCGTTACACAAAATAGTACTTTTCCCGACTGGTTACATAAATAGCTGTTCTATCACCGAGATATAATTTTTTTGAAAATGATTTGGAAAAATATTATTAGAGAATCTATGGAAAATACTGCGAATGTGACAACTTCTCCTGTGAGCGACACGAGGGCGAGCTTTGCAGCGGCCCGGACCACGGCACCTGCGACTGCGGCCAATGCATCTGCAAGGATGCCTGGACTGGCTCCAACTGCGCGTGCAAGAAGTCCCAGGCCACGTGCTACGCTCCCGGCATCATAGATGCCAAGATTTGCTCCGGAAATGGAATATGCGAGTGTGGCGTCTGTATCTGCAACACCACGAGCGAGGGACGTTTCTCTGGGAAGTTCTGCGAAAAGTGCCCAGTAAGTTTTTATTCCAACAGATTAACAAGTTTTTTCAGATAATATGTATACTTCAGCCATTGATTTTTAACACTAATATGCGATGTAAATTGTTTTATTGCTATCGTGTGTGTATATATGGCCGCAGCTAACCCTCTAATGTTAATATCTAACACAGCGCAAAAACAGTTAAAACAGACAGAAATTCACTTTTACAAAGTTATTTTTGTGAAAAAATAACTCCTTTAATCGACAGCCTGTACATAAAGACATCAGACTGGGCGCAGCTTCTCACAGCTAACCGACTAAAAGCCTATTAAACCCTGGGTAATAATCCGTATTGTTTGCTCCAGAATTGTACCGATAGATGTGAGGAGTTTAAAGACTGTGTTATGTGCCAGCAATATAAAACCGGGCCTTTACAAAACCCCGACGATTGTGCCTCGAACTGTACAAAGTTCGTGCCCAAACCCATACCCGTTAAGGAAGTAGTAGGTAAGTTTGAACAAATGACATAGCGCATTTACTACAGCAATTTCTATTGATGTTCCTTACATTGTAAAATTGTTTTTAGCTGACGAGGAGAAGGGCGAAGTGAAATGCGCCTACTATGACCAGGATGAATGTAGGTTTTCTTATATTTACTACTACGATGAGGAGAACAGGTTCCAGATCAGAGCACAGGAGGAACGAGAGTGTCCGGATGTGGTAAGGCGGATACAATTTCTAATTTGAATCACATTTTACAGTTGACGCTTTGTTAGGTACAAGTGCCGGCTATTGTCTTGGGAGTTATAGCAGCTGTCGTACTCATTGGTATGGCGCTGCTGTTGCTTTGGAAGTTGCTCACCACCATTCATGACAGGCGGGAGTTTGCCCGGTTCGAGAAGGAGAAAATGATGGCCAAGTGGGATACGGTGAGTTACACGCTAAAATTTCAGTTTCAATTATGGTAATTCTATGGTAGCCTAGCTTATTCCTTTTAATTCAGCATCACAAGCCTGTAGTAGACTATGCAATCGTTATAAATTGTTGGTTGTAACGCAGTTGCTGCTTACATACAAATTTTCCATTTGTACTCTTGGTTATATCGCAAAGGCCACAAAGTTCTCCCCATAGGCGAATCCAATTCCAGACTCCATTTCTAGAGATCCAGCTCAAGATTAATCACTGAAAATTGTCCCAAACGCTGTGAATAAATATACCAATCATGGTATTACATGCAGTAGTTCAAATGTCCCATTCCCAATATATTCAATATTTACCTGAAAATTGTTATTGAGTACAAGCAAAAGGCTTTCAAAACCTACTTAATGCACGAGCATTAACGATATATTAACTGTAATATAATTTTAACATTAAAAGCCTTTTGTATTACAATGTAACATTTTTGAATGTACTGTTATATGAAACCTCCCTCCTAACTTCAAAAATTTTACCAGATCATCATATATTATATACAGCTGATTAAAGTCAACATTGAAATTCTGTTTAAAATTTTGGACGTTGTATAAGATACGATGTCGTTACATCTGCATCAAAAAATACATATGCAAGTATGAAAAAGCAAACGTAGTGAATAAAGCAATGCTAGCTAGCGTGCTAGCTAAAGCTAAAGCGTGCTAGCAAAAATGATGATTGCTTTGGACCAATTGTATAGTCTACTAAAAGCTTGAACGCTATTCAGTATTTGGCGCCATGTAGAAAAGCATTGTTAATATTTCTATAATTGAAAATTTAATATGACATTGTATTTGTTAACTGACAAAACATTTAGCTAAATGCTAAATAATAATAATTATTATTATTTTTATATTAATGAAGATTTGGTGTTCATTGGTATGTTTTTCTGTAGGGTGAAAATCCAATCTACAAGCAAGCCACGTCGACATTCAAAAATCCGACCTATGCAGGGAAAGGTTAGGGGTATGCCCTTTTTAAATATGCGGTTGTAACATGCCGATTTTTTAATTGACTCGATCTGGTTACAGATATAAAAAATAGTTCTTGTGCCTATAAACTCATACAGTGTCTTATAATTTGTAAATATATTTAATTTATGTTCATAATTTTTTAATAATCAGTAATAAAATTGTCCGACTAACTTCAGAATGGACAATCGATGTTTGCTATGTAGTACTTAAGTTATTTCATAACTCGCAGTTCTTAGATTTTATACGATTAATTTATTGTTAAAGAAGTTGTAAACTGACCCTTCGACGGTCCATACGAGGAACTAAGCAAGGGTTTGAGTTGCAATTTCACACTTGAATAACGTCAGGCTTTAAGGATCTAATCTCCTAGTGTTTTTAACTTAAAGTAGGTTTGATTTATTAATAAACGACTGTTAATTGTTTAGAGTACCTACGTAATATTGTTTAATAAATTTGTTTTAATTACCCAACTGTTTTTTTGCACATCCAAACTTTCTCTTAAACAGGACAAGTCATTTATGATAAAGCGCCTCAGATTGGGGCCAGAGTATGACCTTTGGGGAAGGACGAAGTAAAAAATTTTTGGCTAACCTCCGAGACTGGCGATTCATTACATTTATCATAAGTAAGTACCACCTTATTGCAGCTACTTATGTAGTAGGCGCTACTTTTGATAAGCTTTTTTTACGGTACCCGGCTTACAATTACTACAATTATTTTGTGACGCTCTTCCCTATCAGCGGTAATATCCCGGGTGCCAAACTGTGCAGTTTACACCAAAGATGGCACGATGGGGGCCTTAGATAGCTTCATGTTGGAGATCGGAATGTCCAGAAGTCATGTGATTTCTACAGTGATTTCTACAGATATTGGTAAAGTCACGATATACGGAAGACTATTAATAATTATTACAAGTTAATATTTTACGGAGATTCCACTTATTAGGAAAATGGTAATAGATTCTGAATGTTAGTTCAGACATTTCAATCATTAATTAAATAATTAACAATTCATTAAATAAAAGTTGTAACGATATCAAAGTTTACAGAATAAAATAACAAAATGGCGGACTTTCCTATTTATAAACCGATTTGTCTCAAACTTGAAACTGCGTTGTTTAAGGACACAATACAATTTTGGACTGAAACTTTAAACAATCAAAATGACGAATACAAAATCGCGGACTATCCTATTTATAAACCGATTTGGCTCCAACTTGAAACTTTGCAGTGTTTGAGGTCAACTCAATACAATGTTTAAGGTTACTGGGTTCATTAGGTTGCTTTTAACGAGTCCCATCGCATACGTTATACTTGGTGACAGCTTGATGATGGAGGCAGGAGGTGGACAGTGGAACTTCAAAAAAAACTAAAAACAAAATAAAAATAGGTAAAAAAACTTTTAACTTGAATGGTTTCATTTTAAATCATCAGTTGTATCTAAAGTAATTAGGACACAAACTTGGACCGTGAGATTTTGACTTTTGATAAGAAATAAAAACTTCGGGGCAAAAAAACCATTTCAAATGCGCTCCACCTTTTTATGTCTTACCAAATGTCAGAATCTCAGGAATCCAGTTTTGTGTCCTAATTTTGTAGTTTTTAGTACCTGATGATTTAAAATAAAACCGTTGATTTAAAAGTTTTTTACCTATTTTTTTTCTTCGATTTTGGTTTCAGTTATATTTGTATTTAACGTCATTTTTGACAATAAACAAAAAATTAAATACTTATATAACTTCGTTTTTATTTATTGCGATCGTGCAAAAAATAGTATAAGCATCACGAACATTCAAAAAGCAAATGTTTACATTGTTTTTAAACATTCTTTTAATGTGTGCAGACCTGTTCCGATAGATGTCTAGAGTTCAAAGACTGCGTTCAGTGCCAACAATACCAGACAGGCCCCCTAAAGGAACCCACAGACTGTGCATCAAACTGCACGAAGTTCGTGCCAATACCAGTGGAGGAAGTGATAGGTAAAACGTTTACATTTTACAATAAAACCGTTTTGATATATGTTTCTTAGCTGATGAGAACAACAATGAGGTTTTATGTGCTTACTACGACGAGTACGAGTGTAGATTCACCTACGTTTACTATTTTGACGCTGACAACAAGTTGCAAGTGAGGGCGCAACAAGAAAGAGGATGCCCATCAAAGGTATCATAATATATAAGATGTTTGGTTTCTCTTTTTAATAGTTTTTATTTAAGGTATATGTACCAGGGATTGTGCTGGGGGTTATAGCTGCTGTCGTACTCATTGGCATGGCAATTTTACTCTTGTGGAAATTACTGACTACGATTCACGATAGGCGAGAGTTCGCAAGGTTTGAGAAAGAAAAAATGATGGCCAAATGGGATACGGTAGGTGTAATATACATTTAATTAACTAATAGTTGCATTTAGTCGTTTCTATTATTTTTAGGGTGAAAATCCGATATACAAACAGGCAACCTCTACTTTCAAAAACCCTACTTATGCAGGAAAAGGTTGTTGAGGACTAATTTCAAATTCATATTGTAATAGGGGAACGGACTGCCATATTTTTAAGATATCGTAAGGTAGCTAACCGGAGATTTTAAGATCTGTGAATAGATGTAAAGTGCCTATTTAAAAAATATATCGTGCCTACTTGTGTAAATTAGATTATGTATACATTTTTGTATTTACTGCGTTGCTAAACAAGCGGTAGTGCCTACACAAAAATAGTTGAAAGCAAGTGTAAGTTTAACTGCCTTAAATTTTATTTTCTACTGCAACAATTCCACACAATGATACTGTAAACATTCTTTTTGCATAAGATTTTGACCAATTTTAAATTAATAATTAACATTTTTATAGTTTGTGTTGTTTTGATCAGTAATGGCTTTTTGGGGCTTCAAGTCTATTGCTTGGAGTGTATCTGTGTAATAGCAAGTATAGTTATTAATAATTTATACTGTAATGTTAGGTCATGTATATAGATTTTTAATATTATATAAGAAAAGTGTTGTACTTATTACTGGTTTTATTCACTAACACTGTTATTTTCCTTTTCTCCTTTATTTAACTTGTAATTTCTAATACATAACGCAATACGTAACACACAAAGAAATACGTCTTGCTTAATTCATAAATTATACTTATAATAATTATTAATTAACGTAATCATTAATCACATTACATTCTATCTTTTTTTTCAACACAGAACACGGTGATAGGAGTGTCATGACCATAGACATATAAGGGGAGAACGCTCTATGCATAGTTCCCGCCAATAGATGCTCGCGTGATTTCATGCATTAACAATGAACCGAGTCTGAGACTGCGCAAATGCAATATCGCAATTTGATCGCAGTATCAATTAAGGTCAATATGTCGTTTGTCGTCCTTTAGTTGATGAGGTTTGATTTAGTGTTTGAAATTGAAATTTTGGTGAAATTGCATTGTTTTGTTACTTTTATTAACATTTATAGTTATATTTATTGTAATTTTACTTGTGGATTTTGACTATAATTGTATTTTGTATTACAATGCCGACAAAGTGTCTCATTGGATGGTGCTCCAGTAAGGGCAAAACCGCCGGTGTGTCTTATTATAACATGACTGTAGCGGCTTACTGTTGTAATGAATTTGTATTCACAACTATTATTGATGTACAGATAAATCAATATTTGACATACCAGCTCACTCTTCAAAAGGGTTAAAAAATATTTAAACGGCAATGAGATCAGTCAACAGTTCTGAAGATTATAATTATTTACTATAGTACATTATATGGATGCACCAAATCCCTGATATCTTAGCCATAATAATTATATTATATATGCTAAAAAAATTACAGCGTGACAAATTAAATTTAATACACTTAAATGAAATTGATACCCTTTTTATTGAATTTTATTAGTAGGTACCCTCAAACTTGGATTAATAACACGTTTCCATTCATACCTAATTTGCGAAAACTTACATTTACTCAGATTACCCGATTGCTTAATTATTGTTATTAATAATATTATTAAAATAAAAACTATAGTAGTGAAGTTAAAGCGAGTTCTTTTAAATTTAAAAATGTTTATTGAATGTGCATGCGCAAATTCGGTCTGACCGGTGGTCTTCAATTTGTCACAGACTGGAATTAGAGGAATAGCGTTCACCCCTTTATGTCTATGGTCATGACCAATACTGTCACCACAGGAAGCAGATACAGTATCCTTTTTCTATGACGCACCATAAAGTAAATTTTCGTTTATGCTGTCACACTACTGTGGTTGGCGCCACATTTAAATTTAAAAACAGTTATTACATTACTATGGTTTGTCCAGATATCCATATCTCTGGTATTACTTTTTACTATTATTATTTCTGCTGTATACTGTAAAACGTCATAAACCAGAGTTGGCCAAACCTCTTTACACTTCTTTAGCGCAGAACACTAACCACAACTGACTAGTTTGTCAAATAGGCTTATCTTGTCAAATGGGGTATTTTCGCTCGATTGAAACAAAAATGGAAAATTGCATATTCAACAAGTATATTTTTTCTTTTAATTTTTTACTTAGGAAATAATGTGCAATATTCAGAGATAACTCTAATTGCAGTTTGAATTTATATGACGTCCCTAAGCGAAAATAGAGAAATCACTAGATATATATGTTATATATGTATATATAAATCATATTAATATCAACAGCAATGGCAGACAGGAAGCAGTGAGGCGTCGCGGCTGCCAACTTGCAGACATAATACCCTAAAAATCAGTACATTTGCTATTTGAATTTGCGCTTAGTGACGTCACATGATTTTATGTATTTTTTTACAGCTTGTTTTAGAACTAAACAAAAAAATAAAAAATACGGGTATGTTCTTTTTCCATTTACTTCTGCTGCGATTGTTAAAAGAAACTGCATAAAATACCCCATTCCGCTAACTCATTTTCTGGTTCTCAATTCCTTGTATTCCTCTAACTCATTTCTTAACTATCTATTGGGAATTCAAATTCAGAGCAGTGGATAGACAGAGTTGAGTAGATACCGGTGCGGATGCGGTAGATACCGCATAGTTGCGGCCGTCTGCCATTTGTATTCCATTGCATACTCGCGGCAAAGCTTAAACGTATTACTCTACAATATTTACCATTTGAAAATCAATTTTCTCTTTGAACTATTACTATTTATCTGAGCCTATTTCCATGAGTTATTATGGCGTTAATTATGGAGTATTAGAGTGTTATATGGAGTAAATATATGGTCGCGGTGTCACCATTTGTCGGTTCAAACCAATGTGGTACTCTCTCCACTGCTCTTTTCAAATTAAGATATCAGCGCCATCGTACATCGTTTCCATAGGAAATATAAATCTACACTTTTTGGTAGTATTGAAAATGACAATCAGTCATTGTGTAATATATTGGAGATTAGTTCCGCATTCGGCCGCCAGAGGTCACTTCGCATGTTCTGAAATCCGAATATAGAAACATCTGAAAAACATTTATTTCCTAAATACCCAAACGCGCGACGTTTATGCCTTTTGACACATGAATATACATTCAAACATGGCTGCTAAAATCTTCACACTAAAAAAATTTTTTTCTACGTTCATGCAAAAAACAAAACTTCATTGAACTATATTAATGCAAAACTGGTTCTTTATTGCACTAGTGCAATAAAATTTTTATTGCGCGCATCTGTCATTCTACTACAGTGTTTTGACATAAAGATCATGACATGTCATCACCTAGTGTCATGACATTAATGCCACCTAAATTATTTTTTTTGTTTTGGCATGAACATAGAAAAAATATTGTACAAAAAACTCGTACAAAAAATGTTTCTTGCACCCGACGTGTTGTCCCACTCGGCCCGACGGCCTCGGTGTCTCGGCCACAGTGAATTCACCACTCAGCAACTGAGTGGAAACTTTTGAATATTCAAGAAGTGTTGGATGTAAACAAACACGTACTACACCGGGTCTACTCTATTTATGGTCGAGGGTTAAAACCCATTCTCACAAGGAAAATCTTCACAAATCTTGTCTATGAGTTGTGATTAAAATATCAAACAGCTGATCTTGTGTTGGGTCTGTGGTATTGTTCTGTGAGTGTTTTTGAGCCATCTTGCTTGAAGTTTGTAGGTGATTTGAAAATCTGAAACGCTTATTTCGGATTTTCTCGTGGATTTGTGCTTGAAGTGTTAAATTTATCATGTACGGCAATGAAGTGTAATGTGTGAAGTGTACTATTATTTGTGTAAGCCACTCAAGAGACAACAAATATGTAAGTTTTTATTTATATAATTAGCTAAAACTTAATTAGTACTTTTACCAACCTGTTTGTTTTTATTAGCTATTTTGCCATTTAACAGCATATATATATATATATATATATATATATATATATATATATATATATATATATATATATATATATATATATATATATATATATATATATAGATTTTTAAAGAACACAATTTTATGTACATTTAATAATAATATATTAACATATCATAACAAGGTAATAATTATTCCTAAAATGAAGCAGTCTTTGTATATTATTAACTCACAACAATTTGTATTATATTAGATAATAATTGAGACTTTTCTGTCTAACAAAATCCATCAGTTAAAAAAATAAATAATATCTACCTATGACACTTTGACCTATCCTAGGTATATACCTATCATCATTTATATTTTGGGAGTTGCGTAAATACTACAAGTATTTAGAACACTGAAAATTTAAGTATTTTCTGTATATATTTTAATATGAAAATATTATGGGGTCACCTATATATAGTGTCATATAGGTAGGTGTGTAGGTAGGTATTCCAGGTAGAAAATAAATTTTCTTAAATAAAGTGTTTCTCTTAGCTCACTAAAAATATATTTTGAATATAAAAGTACACCAATCGTTGATATTGAAAATCAATCAACAGTTACCTATATCGAGAATTATATTAGCTAAGCAAGTACCTATATATTATGTCACCTATGTAATACAAAAAATGTAAAAATGGTTTCATTAAATCTTTAAACGTTCTGCTAAGGACCTATATAGAGATTTACTGTTTTTGTTTGTGAAAGTAAGTATAGTTACTTTTATTAACTGCTTGTGGGCTTTATAAACATATCTTATGAAGAAATATTTTATGTTCAAGCATGGTATTATTATAAAAATTGAAGTAAGTATATCTATCTAAGAACATTATTACATTAGGTATAATATTTGTAAGTTGTTTCCAATCAGATAATGAATGGATGATTAGGTAATATGTAATATGAGTCCATATGAATGTAATATTACACATTTTTGCAATATTTCAGAAGCTTTAAATGCATAAAAATTATCAAGTAGGTATATACCTTTCGTTTTTAGAAATAAACTATAAAAAGTAATTGTTCAGTCTAAGAAAAAAAATCATTGATAGGTAAATGTAAATACCTATGCACATCTATTTTCATATTTCTATTTTCCATGACATTATGGCATTATGTAAAATAATCAGAGTTATTTAGGTACCTACTTAAATATATTTATTAATATGTTAAAAAACATGGCACAACCATGAATCTCTGATATGAATTTACTTTTCTAGAATATGTAGGTAAAGACTTATTATATACCAATTGTTTTGTCGATTCTCAAATTACTACTGGTAGTCGCAATCTATCGCGGCGCTAGCTCGAACTTCAAAGTAAATATTTTGTTCAGCAAAATCTTCTACCACTGGCTACATTCATCACGTCGCCGTCGTATCCCGGACTACACAGCATCACTAATTTTTTCGAGCGTTAGAATCGGACGTTTTTTCGGGAGTTAAGTGACATTTTAAAAGATGACTACAAAGAATTCCCGAAAACGGAGATTACGAGTGCTTTTGGAATATGTGTCAGACAATCCAGGTACCCATTTTTATACTCCACTTCAATTGTATTGCTTCCCTTTATAAGAATAACATTAACATTGTTAGCAAAGATACCCACTTTGCTAACAGTGTTAATGCGTAAGCGCTGCAGTTCAGCTTTTTGGGCATAGTTCATTTCGATCCACAATAATACTACCTGTCAGTAGTCATTTAACGATTTTACGGTGTAATGCGTAAGCGCTGCTGGACCCAAAGGCTACTGACAACAACCCTGTAGAACATCAGAGCCTTCTTTCGCTCATTGGCAATAAATCTCTTCCGATGATAGTAGGACCAGAAATTTCGGATGGTATTTCTTCTGTCCTATCTGCCCTCGCACATCATGGATTGGACCGAGGTCTTCGGAAGTCCACAATTGATGCTTGCCCAAATAATATAAGGAATTGCAAAGCTCTACAACCACCCGAGTTGAATCCGGAGATCAAATCTCACCTTGATACAGTTACTCTTAAACATGATAATTTTTTGTCGGCGATCCAAGGTCAACTAGCAGCTGTGATTAGCACATTGGCTCTTCCACTGGATGCACAGTTCATTGCTACATCGGTCTAACCCACCGAGAATGACAAATTACAACTGGAACAGTTGGGTCATCCGGTCCGACTATTGACCGACTCATTTCACGCCCTTTCTCTAAACCGACGCTATTTGGTGACTCCTTTCTTGGGCTCCACTCTTAAACCAGTGTTGGAGGATTGTCAATTTGATAATTTTTTTATTTGGGCAACAATTTTCAACCCAGTTGAAGACATCCAAAGATGCACAGCGTGTTGGTGCAAGTACTAAGAAGCGCAGACCATTTCTTGCGGCAACTTACTCCTCAAAGTTGGCCACGGGAAAGACTGTCAATAAAGCAGACCCACCCGGTATATCCCGCTCGGCTTTAAACTACATCACATAAATTGTTTGGAGTTACTAGCTGCTTTCAATGCATTGCAATTATTTGGAAGAGATCTAATTGTAGAATTATTCTTCGGATCGATATAACCAGAGCAATCGCTTGTATTAATCGGATGGGAAGTATAAAATATCCCCGACTTAACTGCATCTCAAGATATATTTGGCAGTGGTGCGAGGCAAGAAATAATTTCATTGTTGCTTTTTATATAAATACCAGATGCAATGTACAACCGGATATTGAATCAAGATCAAATGATATCAGACCGAATTTACCCTAGCAGATTATGCATTCATTTAGTTCTATCTGCAGTTTGCAACCATGTCGAATGCCAAATGTGACCGATACATTTCTTGGAAGCCAGATCCCAATTCTATTACAGTAGATGCATTTACCATTTCATGGACAGAGGAATTCTTTTACGCCTTTCCTCCTTTTTCCAGGATTTCAAAATGTTTAAATGAAATCATTAATGATGGTGCTACCGGTATACTCATCATTCCATGCTGATCGTCACAGCTGTGGTATCCCGTTTTTACAAAATTACTTATATCAGAACCGGTACAATTCAAACCAAGAATAAATTTACTTTTGTCTGCTTTCAGGACACCGCATCCTCTTTGGAGACGTCTTTCCTTGGAGGCTGGACTTTTTTACCAGGAAAGCTTTCCTTGAACGGGGTTTCCCTGTAACAGGATTACATGCCATCAATGCCTCTATAACTACCAGTACACTAAAATAATATCTCTAAAAACTCGTATCTTTATAAATTGTGAATTTTCTGTACAAGTAGATATTGTAATGCCTACGTTTATTCTTTTCAATTGCCTATAGAGTTTCTCAACGCGAACAGTTTGAGAGTGGTGCATATTTTTCAAAACTCAACTCTCAGAGTTCCGCATTAGCTCTGGTTTTTTCCATTATATAGTTCAGAACATAAATTTCTTCTCAAACGGTACTTTACAGGTATTCTTCATCAACGTCCAGCCAGACCTAAGTATCAGTTAATTTGGGACCCTCTCCTGTTCTATCATATTTATCTACATTACATCGTTTAGATACCATATCTTTACAGTTATTAACTATTAAAATGGTTACCTTATTAGCTCTAGCTACCGGTCACCGATCTTTTTCCGTCATCCGCATCGGAAATATACAATTAAGTGCAGATAGATTAGAAATTCGCATTCCTGATAGAATTAAAACTACCAGTCCCCGTAATTTTCAACCGTTATTGGCCATACCTTTCTTTACGGAAAATACTTCTTTGTGTTTAGCTTCCGTAATACATCTTATTTGAGTCGTACAAACGATCTTCGTCTAGCCGGCGTAGATCATTTAATTTTAACGATCAGAAAACCCATACATACAGCTTCTACTCAACGAATAAGTTACTGGATAAAAATGGGTCTCCAATCTGAGGGTATCAGTATGAATCACTTTACCAGCTACAGTACTCGACACGTAGCTACCTCATCTGGTGGGTGTATCTTCTTCTCTTGAGCTTATCCGTAAAACTGCTGGGTGGACGGAAAATCCGCAAATGTTTGTTAAATTTTACAATAGACCTCTTGTAGCTGACCCATCAAAGAAAATTGATATTTCGCGCTAATATTAATTAACAAATGTCGTATGCCAATACTATCAGTCCGATTTTGATTCGGTTTCTGGATTTCGCTTTGTAATACTTTAAAGTACCTAAGTCCATATTTACAGTGGCATTAGACAGTTCCTCATCTGTCTTTGAGCACTTAAAATATAACGTGTGCCAGTTTTAAATCAATGCTGCCTTGTAGAGAATTTCAGCGGGAACAAATTCATAAATATTCCATTTTTTCCTGAATTGCACGTGTCCACAGTTATATAGGAAAATATCCGAAAAAATGCGTGATTTTTGCGGTTTTTTTCACTCCCCAATTTTTCCTGAAATTATCACACTTAATTATGTATTTTAAATATATATTTTTTTTACCATTTGTGAGCGAATCCCATAAGAAACTAAAATACAATACTGTACAACAGTCTCTCAGTAAAGCAGCTTCTCAAGATCATTAATCAAAAAGAATTATGGCATATCTAGTTACTCCCTAGTCACTATATTAATACATATTTAAATGCATATAAAGACTCATATGAAAACCGGTTTCGTCATATATATTTGATACAGCGCGGTAATGTACATAATTTATTTATTAACTGAAACCTGGAACAACGTGGATTTATTGAAATAAGGTTTAACCTTATCACATGCTATATCATAATAAAACACACTTAAAGTGTTAAATGATGGAAAAGCTACATGGGGGAAACCGTAGTGAACGAATATAGTGCTTCATAAATATAATCTTAGCTTATGTACTTGTTCAGAAAAATAAAGTTTTGTTCCTACCTAGCTCTTTCTCTTTAAACATCTACACGTAGTAATTTGACAATCGACAAAACGATATTAACAGATCAATGGACTTACCTGGAGGAAGATTGATCTAAATTATATGTTTTGTCGATTCGAAGAATTACGACCCTCTCTTGGTTCTGGGTCCCACCCTTTTCCTTAAAGATTAACCTAGGGCCAAAACCTTCTCAAAATTTCAGTGGCGATGTGTCGTCCGGGATACGACGTGATGAATGTAGCCAGTGGTAGCAAGATGTTTCTGAACAAAACATTTTTACTTTGAAATTCGAGCTAGCGCCTCGATGAATAATTGCTACCTACTATCTACAAGTAGTAATTCTTCGAATCGACAAAACTCATACAATTTGGATTAACTTTCCTTCAGGTAAGTCGATTAATCTGTTAAATATAATTTGTAGATTATTAAAATTTTGATAACATGGAAAGTTATAGAAAATAATAAATATTTAAGGAACCTCATTATAGTTACTTAAGTAGGTATCTAAATATTCCCGCCTGTCTTAAATATTTTATAGATAATAATATAGATAATAAGGAATTATTTTATAGGTTATGAGTAGGTAGGTATATATTTTGTTACCTGTAGGAACTTTGATGGAGAAAATAATAAAATTTTAGTAATTCTCTGGATTCATATGGACCCTAAGTAAACCAACTTGATTGACCCAATGTATTCTCTAACAATTTAGGTACATTTTGATTTGATTGTTAAACATCCTGTCTCGTACAGTAAAAAATAAACCTTTTCATTTCGAAAACAAACGCTCAACTTCCAGTATTCTCATTTGCCTTTCCCACCCATATCTGTATACTCTTCTGGCTTCTCATTAGTGGGAGTCTTAGTTTTCCTGGGTACCTTCACGGGAGTCTCATAACCTTGAGTATTTATAACTAAATTGATATTCTTCGTGATGACTTCCACTTCCTTATCTAAGTTTTTGTCATTGGCCCCACATTTTTCATACGACTGTGCTCTGGACAGATAGTTCAGTGGACTGATGTCATCTGAATTGGATTCCTCAATAGTATTTACTACAAAAAACGGCGTGTGAAAACATCAACACTACACAGTTTAGCATGTAATAACTACCTACCCTCTTTTTCTTCAATAGCTCCGAAATACTCCCTATTAATAATTGCATTCCCCGACAGATCGGTGTAATCCATTTTCTCCTCCAACAGCTTTTCCCAGCATCCAGCTAGTTCTTGAAAACTAGGTCTGTGGTTTGGATCAATGTGCCAGCACTGCCTCATCATTTTATATCTATTCAACATAGTTAGCAGTCTTAATTATATAGTCCGGGATAGGATATAAGATTAGCATTTCTCTTCGGAAAAAAATATAGTGAACTTTGACATAGTAGTGAGTATAGTGAATTTTGACAAAAAACTGAAAAAAAGTATTTTTTGGGTCCTTTTTACGCTGTCAAAAGTTATGCATAACCAGAATCTTTGGGGACTTTTCACAGATTGTTTGGGGAGCTGAAAGGTACACCAATTTATAGCTCACTATAAATTTTTCCGAAGATTAATTATCTCATTTTTCGTCTAAAGTTCCTGTAGTAATATGGAAGTAGTGCTTAACAAATTGACGGTTACTATGACACAATTTGAGAAAAAAAATGTTTAAAAAAAAATTGAAGAAAAAGATTTACAAGCAACAAGCGACTTTTTGAAATATCTGATGATCTGTATATTAAAGAAACCTAGAGAACATGATTATAAAATACAGTATTTTAGGAAATTATGGAAAATAATGACCTAACCCAGGAGGTAGAATACCAATAATAAATAATACATATTTACAAAATTATGGATAATGATCGGTTTTTATGAAACTATGGACAACAATCAAATTAATTTTACGTGATAAACTACGCAACATAATTTGAGAAAAAATGTCAAAAATCTTAAAAACAGAAATAGATTTGCAAGCAACAAACGACTTTTGAGAGATTTGATCCAGGTATATAAAATATACCTAGAGAAAATAATTATAGAGTATTTTAGAAAATTATGGGAAATAATCAAATAATCACTATCTTATTTAATTAACTTAACCCACGTAGAATACCGATTTCTATAAAATAATGTACATTTATAAAATTATGGATAATGAGCGGTTTGGTGAAATAATGGAAAACAATAATAATAATAATTTTACGTGACAAACTGCGCAACAAAATTTAATAAAAAAATATCTAAAATTTGAGAAATATAAATAGATTTACAAGAAACTTTTTGAAAGATTCGATCTATATAAATATACCCAGATTAAATAATTCGTTTTAGGAAATTATGGAAAATAATCATTATATAACTAATCCACGTACCTAAATACATAAATAACGTACCTAAATACCAATACCTAAATACATAAAATAATGCATATTTACAAAATTATGGATAATGAGCGGGTTTGATGGTATTATGGAAAATAATCCTCATAATGTGATAATCTACGTCACAATTTGAGAAAAAATGTCTACAATTTTAAAAAAGAAATAGATTCACTAGCAACATGCGACTTTTTGAATGATTCGATAGTCTACGAGTGTATAAAATATACCTAGAGAATATAATTATAATCAAGAGTATTTTAAGAAATAATGGAAAAAGTCACTATACACCTAACCCACGTAGAATACCGATTTATATAAAATAATGCATGTTTACAAAATTATGGATAATGAGCGGTTTTGATAAATTTATGGAAAATAATCACAATCAATCTACGTAACACAATTTGGGAAATAAATTCTACCATTTGAGAAAAATAGCGAGGGGTGGTTAATCTCTAAAAAATGTATACACCGAATTCAGGAATTCAAAATAGTTCCAATGAATAAAAAATAATTCCATTGATATAAAGTTACTTTATTTAATTTTTCCCTTTACAAAATTATGGATAAAGAGCCGTTTTTGATGAAATTATGAAAAATAATCAGAATAATAATATTATGTGATAATCTAATTTTAGGAAACAACAAGAAAATAACATTTTATCTAATCGCTACTTACAGCCCTGGTGAGCAATTATCCGGCCTTTCCATCCTGTACCCTTGCTTAAGAAGGTGAAACAAGTTTTGAACGGCGATACCAGGGTAAGGGGTAGCCCCTAAGCTAACCAATTCCCAGATAAGGATCCCAAAACTCCACACGTCTGATTTTGTGGTGTAAACGTGGTCAGCTAAGGACTCTGGCGCCATCCATTTAACGGGAACTGAAAGAGTATTAAAAAAAACGCTTACTGTAAAATACCGTTAGTAGAAATGACGTTAATAAATATGACCTTATGCCATTTACATGTATCTATATCAGTCGTTGACCCTGTAACAAAATTCCTGTAACGTAACAATCTAAAAATATTCTTGGGAGACTAACTGGTCCTCCTCTGCTGACTATGTACGCGTATCTTTAATACTTGGGTGTCGGCGACCCTGTTGCAAAAGTAATTGTGTAACGGAGCTGGCCCTTGTTGGCAAACCGGTTGTAAATGTATTTCTAAGTACCTACCTATGTGATTAAATAAAAATGAAATAGATAAAAAATAGTTGAATCTGTGGGAATCGAACTTCAAATCAATACCATGCGAGCCACACGCTTGTACCAAACGTCCGATGAACTCAATATTTGAATTATATGAAAGAAGCGAATGGTATTCCAATGAGAAGCCGTGAAAAACGTCGTTCCCATTGCGTCGTATCTATTAACGGCATTTTAGTACAGGACCGTTTAACGGTTAGTTTAAGTAGTGTCAAAAAACTCGTCAACTTACCTCTGCCTTTACTCCTCTTGAAATAAGCGTTGTCTTCATATACATCTCTTGTTAGTCCGAAGTCCGATATTTTGCATATTTTATCGGCAGCTAGAAGTACGTTGCGCGCGGCTAGATCCCTATGCACCAACTAAAAGTGTTTTTTTTAAATTTACTATGTTTATGTCAGTTAACTTTTCAACTTACTTTAATGTCGCTTAGATACGCCATCCCGTTGCATATTTGCCAAACAAATGACAGTATTTCTTTAGGGGTCACTTTGCCTAGATTAGGCTCGTCATAGTTAAGTTCGTTGTCCTCAAAGTTGGACGGTAATTTGGGATAATCAGACTTCAAGTGTCTGCTGCGTCTTAGATAATTTCTAAAAATAGGTTTTTTAAATACTTTTTAAGACTTTTCTCATGAACCTTTTACCTTAGTGAACCATACTCAGCATACTCTATAATAATATAGACAGGCCCCCCAGGAGAAGTACACACGCCTAGGAGGCGTATGACATTCGGATGCGACACCTCTTTTAACAACTGATATTCCGACAGAAGGTCGTTAAGTTCCGCTTCCCTGGCATCGTCTTTTAAAGTCTTCACAGCCACGGTCGTATAACCTGAGAAGAGACAAAATAATTCAGGATTTCAAGCAACTGAAAATTGAAACTGATCTTGAGACGTAAATGTGATTTATTTTGATTCTGATGACGCATATTATGTTGAAATGATTCAGTAGTATCGTCTATACTCCCACCTACCTGGCTGTCCTGATATATTCATCGCCTTCGCCCGCAACACCCTTCCGAACTCCCCCTCCCCCAACGTCTGCTCGATGCTGAGCTGCGATCTCGGAAATTCCCATTTGGGATCAGGCTACAAACACACCCAATTAAGAACGCCCTTGAAGGGAACACAATATCATCAGGATACAACATTTAGCAAACGAAATGAGGCGCAGTCAGGGTGTAATAGTAGACTAATGAAACAGATTTTATGAAAATAAATATGGGGCAACCAAGACTAAAAAAGCCTTAAGGGATTCAAACTTTGTGCGACATCGATAGGCTGTTGGTTATCAGTAAAAAAAAGTTGAATATCTCAAAAACCAGACTAGCCTCATACTTCGACCCCTATCACACCAGTCAAAATACCTATTTGAGTTTGCAATAATTCGCCTACAGCTGAAAATTGGTATAGATCCTAAATACACTGTTACAAATAATACATGAAAAATCGCCACCGAACCTACATCTAAAAAAAATTATCACGGTCAAAGGTCAAAAATATTGTCTTTTTGGATTTTTCTCGTATGGATTTTCTCATTTTATGGAACCCTGTAAAACACCGAACTTAACTGGCAGTGGGTGTGACACATTGGATCCTAGACATAGGTACGCTTTTAGTTCTGTCGTTAAATCAAAATCTAACAAGTTAATTAATTCTTATCATTACTGTATCAGTAATTCCTGTGATTTGGTCTGAACCCCGATTGCATTAAGGAATTATTTTAAGTGTAAAAACGTATTATGATATTTGTTGATAAATTATCCATTGCAAGACTTTCAACAATGCCCATAAAATGCTTATAGGACGTAAATGACAAATTTCTATTAGTCTGCGATCTTAGCAAGTGGTAAAATCGTTGAGTGTTTCCAGGCTAATGGGAATACGGAGTGTTGGATATCGCCTCGTTGATTATAAATAATGTAATGCAGTTGTTGAGATGAGTACTTATTAATAGTAACATGTTAATAGAAATACCGTCCGACCCAATTGAATTTGTTTTTATTTTGTTAATACACCTTTGAACATTTTTATACTATCAGTGGTTGTGGAGTCTAAATGTAAGTTCATAATTTGGTTTATTGTTGTATTTTGCAAATAAGATAGAATTTTCTGTAACATCGTCATCTAGTTTCAATTAAATACGAATTAATTACATTAACGTCACACCATTCATCGGGAATGTCATTTCCAGATTTTTAATTTTTAATTATATCCATTGAACGTAACGTGTGCCACGTGCCACGTTTTTTTGGTATCTTTAAATCCGAATTTGCACGTTTCTCTCAAGTACCGGGTAAGTCTCTTAAGATTGACACCCCCCTTATCTTTACCGATTTAACTCATTCAAAAAAGGAGTTGACACGGTTTTTGATGATTTTTTATAATCTGAGAACAGATATTAAAAATCTCGTAAAATATACAGGGTGGAAAATAAAACATGATTTTTTTAAATGGAACACCCCGTATATTTTTAGACCAAAATAATGTCCTTAATTTTCTGAATCCAAAAATGTGTAATTGTTATATAATCACTCCACCTGTTCGTGAGATATTACTAAAAACACATTATCACATTACGGGTGTCAATTATAAAATAAGAACATCAAGATACCTCTAGAAACAATGCATATTTGCATTATTTATTTGTTGACAGATGTCATCCAGTTTTTTGTGAGATAGTAGTTCACTCTCTTAGATATTAGCGTAAAAAATACGTAGTGTTCGTAAAGAAGCAAGTTATTTTGAAAATGGTATATTCATTGGAAGAGCGAAAAGAGTTACTTGAAATTTATATTCAGTGCAACAAGAATAAGTCTTTTGCTCGGAGGGAGTATGTTAGGTTATTTCGAGAAATCCTCCTTCCAAAAATAGTTTTAAAAACATTTATGCAAAGTTTAGGAATACCGAATCTCTGAGAGACAAGAAAAGGAAAAGGCGAAGAACAAAAACAGGAGAAGACACAGAACTCAACGCGTTATTATATTTTGCTGAAAATCTATCCAAATCATCCTATGCCGTAGCAATAGAATTGGATATATCACAAAGAAGTGTGATAAAAATATTACATCGCCATAATTTTAAACCATATAGTATTTTGCCCGTTCAATATTTAGACGACAACAACCTTCAAGACAGGTTAACCTTCTGCAGAGACATACTTGATAGAATAGAGGAAGATGATGAGTTTCTAAGTTATGTCTTTTGGACTGACGAAAGCCGTTTTTCTACTGCGGGAATTTTTAACAGAAAAAATGCACATTACTGGGCAGCGGAAAATCCACATATTGTAAAAAAAATAAAAAAACAAGGATACCAAACTGTAAACGTGTGGTGTGGCATCCACAAGGATGCTATTGTAGGTCCTGTATTTCTAAATGGGCCCTTAAATGCACAACGTTATGTGGATATTCTTCAACATCCAGTTGAAAATTATTTAGATAATATTAATTTAGTGGACAACAGATCTGTTATTTGGCAGCAGGCTGGAGCACCACCACACTCTGCAAGGAACGTCACCGAATACCTAAACAGAAAATATCCTATTTGGATAGGAAGGCACGGTGTTATACATTGGCCCGCTAAAAGTCCGGACTTAACACCAATGAAATTTTTTCTCTGGGGGTACGATAAAACAAGATATATACGAAACTGGGGTTTTTAATAATATGAATGAGTTAAAAGAATGCATACGTGTAAAAATTGAGGAATTAAACCAAAATGGTGATATATTTCAAAGGGTGAGAAGCAATTTTATAAAGCGATGCCAAATGTGTATTCAGAATGGTGGTGGTTACGTAGAAAATATTTAATTACGTTACGTGTAAATAAATAAAATTGTGTTACTGTATTAATATTGACTTTTATTTGTTTTAATTAGGCTTATGTTGTTTATTGTTATTACTGTTATTGTCACCCATATATTATTTATTTATTATCTCAATAAATGGCATTGTTTATTGTTTCCAGAGGTATCTTGATATGTTTTTTGTTTTATAATTGACACCCGTAATGTGATAAGTTTTTAGTAATATCTCACAAACAGGTGGAGTGATTATATAACAATTAGATATTTTTTATTCAGAAAATTAAGGACATTATTTTGGTATAAAAATATACGGGGTGTTCCATTTAAAAAAATCATGTTTTATTTTCCACCCTGTATATCTTACGAGATTTTTAATATCCGTGCTCAGATTATAAAAATTCATCAAAAACCGCGTCCACTTCTTTTTTGAATGAGTTAAATCGGCAAAGGATAAGTGAGATAAGGGGGGTGTCAATCTTAAGAGACACCCTGTATTGCCCCCGTAGTATAATTGCGAAGGTCCTTACATATACATTGAAATCGGTGGGTGGAAAGTTTAGTTCGCATGTATTTATTAAAGCCATTATTACGTAGTTTTATCATATCTTCAATTGTACTAGTCATCTAGTACAAGTAGGGTGCTGGTGATTTTGTGACAAGTACTTTTCGTAAGAGGAGCATGAAGGTTTTATGACATGTACGGTAAAGAAGTTTAACGTATCGTCCATCTCATTCAGAGTGTAAATATAATCCCATTAGATAATACTTAAGTCTTGAGCCAATTATTACTCATCACTAAAGTATTTAAAATCACGATATTGAACAAATTTATTCATATTTTTAAGCGTAATATTATTTATTTCGCAATACGTATAATGATCATATATTACAGGGATGCCTACAACTTTAGAAACTTTTATAACCTCACGAAAATTTATGAAAACAGTTGTTACGTTCGCTTTTGTTAATTGACAACTTAGGTGTTCAGAAGATATTGTAGCAGCATTTTTTCAATGAGTAAATTTACAAGGGTTTACAAGCTCGCATGGGATATTATGAAAAGCGACTACTAACCTGGAACACTCCCTCTAACATGGAAGAAAATGAGCTTAGACTACTGCGCAACCTAAAATTTTGCGACGCTAAGGGGGTCGCAATTTGGAAGGTTGATTGTGAATCGCAGACAAATTAGCCGTTTCGGTGGTTTGTTTATGTTGTATTCCTGTGATAGAATCATAAATTCCAGAAATAAAATAATTGATTTTGTCTGTTTTTTTATTGATGATATTTCAGGTTTCCGATAACAAGATATATCGGAAACCTGAGGAAATAACGTTTCCTAGTGTTGATTGAGTGATTGCTATGCTACTTTCCGAAGCCGTTTTACATTAATAAAGTAAGTTTTATAAGTAGTTTTGATCATTTAACCTCATCTTTTTAAACTGTAGAGACGCAAACTTATCAGTCTGTCTTGCAGGGCTTCTTAAGTCGAGTGTAAGTTAACTCCTCCTTGTAACTTCATCTGTACTTGGTCACCTATACCTAGACGCCTGGATACTATAGATACTCGGCCACTCTACTTTGTACCTCAACTTTCTTTCCACCTGAAACTTGACACCGGTGACATCGGCTACTACACGTAGATTTGGATACTGGAGAAACCCATCTCACTTGAAGACTTGCTTGTCATTTTCCAGATAAGCAACAGATAAGTTTAAGTGTACTTTAAAGGGATCTTTTTAGGGAATTTTTGGTATTACTAGTTTGTGTCCATATCTAATAATTTCGAGCCCTTGGCTAATGTTTAAAATTTCATTTTACTTCACTTTATATTATTTTCATAGTGTACGAATACCTGAAGGCCCGCTACTTTGATTGTACGATATGTTTAGTTTTGTAAAGCCGCTGGCTAAATTTAACACGCATATACCAGGATACTTCCGCTACTTAGGTAGTATGTTTATGTAGGCATAGTCCTATTTATTTTTATTGTGAGGGTCAACGTGCATGTTGAGTCGACACAGGTAGTAAGTAGATGTATATAATGTTTTATTTTATAAAAGTGATGCGTTTCCGGGTATAATACCACATTTGAGGATAGGTTTTGGAATATTTTTGGGACTTTCTAAATTACTCTTCATATAGATATGGAATTTGATTAATATCGATATGCAATTTGATTCATAGGCAGTTTTGTGTACCACTTTGGACGACTTAAATGTAACTACAATTTAGTTTCTAATGTAATTGGACTCATATGCAATTTGAGTTATATGCAATTTTAATTCCAATTTATCTGTTTTGTACATTACGATTAAACAGTGGAAATAAACTTAGATATTAGTATACTTTTTTTACTTTTCTTTCACCAAAATTAGAGAAAGTGCCGAGAGTACTCTCGGTAGTTGGAAACCATCTGACCTGACTTGGTTGCGCAACGGTCAGTGGCCACGGTCCACAGGTAATTAGTGACTTCGCTATACACCAAACTTACTAATTTTATTTCTTTTTTTATATAAAACTGAGCTAGCTTAGGCAAATTTTTATTGCCCACTTTTACGTTGTTGAATATACTCTGGAGGATAATAAATTTTATCCACGGTCTTCCCCCTGGACTGCCTTAACGGCCCCCATTTTTTACTTAGGAAAATTAGGAAAATTTTCAGAAAATTTATTTCTAAGTGACTTTCGCTTTTTCTAAATGCCATTTGACCACAGAACGTTTACATTTGCCGTTACTATTTCGTTCATCCAACATTGTTTTCGATTTTTTCCCGTAATGTAAATACATATATTATAATCTTGATTACATGTTTGAGTTATTCAAAACCTTACTGTGTATTTACTGATTATGTTCATTGACGAAGCGTCCGTCAACGTCGTGCTCATCAGAAAACTAAGTGGTATAGGCTGAGTTGAAATATTTCTTGGCGTGGAAACAGTAAGCGGCGCTGTCATTTCGTGATGTTCTTCATTGTGTTTCTCTTTGACTGCTTTGTTAACTCTATCAAGTCTCCAACAGATCACCACGAGAGCTATAGCACTTCCTAGAAAGAATGTCCCTCCTACGATACCCAAGATACATATTGTACCACATTTAGCTATATCCATACCTAAGAAAAATCAAGTACCTACTTAGAATTCAAAAGTTTCATTTATATTATTTTGAAGACTTACCAAGAAAATTTCCTGTAGTAAAATTCCCATTGTGCCTGCTTATATTCGGCTGTACCTCTGGAGGAGGCACTATAGTCGTGGTGATATTTTTCAACAATTTCTTGCTCTTACCAGTCTCTTTATTACGATCCTTGTTGCGCTTTTTTTGGCTGGAAATGGTACACCGGTCAAGATGGTTGCAGACCACCACTCCACTGGCCTCGTCTATGCCACGCCCTGTCTTTGGATTCTTCTTCGCTGGCCAGGTCACATCCACTAGAAAACATCAAAACGTTTACCATTAACAAATCACACTGAACAAAATCGAGTAAAAGACCGAGGAAACATTTTATCCTCCTTCTGAGACTAAACTAAACTAAAACTACATATTTCCAGTATCAAAATTGCATAATACGTACGAGTGCAGTCCTGAGGGCATATCAAACTGTGAAGCTTCTCCAATGAATCGCAAGTACCATCGGGGCATGTCTTTATATCCGGAGTACAAGTTGAATACAGGTGAGTTATATTAGATGAAGTTTTATCTCCCCGCCACATACATCGTTCAGGTCCTGTTCTAAAACACAAGCGCATTATGAACACTTTAGAAAGTCTCCTCGTAACTCCATACAGCCGAAAGCGTTCGCGTGAAAGTTATTGGGCTTATAATAAACGTTTATTTGTTGAATTATCGCAGTTCAAAGGATTTTGAAGCGAAACGTATTGAAGTATGCGAGAATCTGTTGGGTTGGTAAATAAAACTTTGAATAGCAACAACAAAGCTCGCTGGAGAAGACGGAGGACGACGAAGGAACATTGATGCTTGTATAGATATTAATAGAGGTTACAATTAATAGTGAGCTGACGGATGGATAATATGAAAAATATATACGGATAAGACTGACAAGAGAGTGAATTTTCCTTTCTCTGAGATTTAAATTTCTTGCTAATAGCTGAAAAATGCACATCATTGGTGCAAACAGAAGTGGAAGGTGACTTTTGACGTATCTTATGGCCTATTCATTCACCAGGCTCGAACTCGATAGAGCACACTTGTGGTATTTTACAATAGAGACTTACCACATCCGGTAGGGCAAATTCACCTGAAATTGCTGCCAATTTAAGTGATGCTAAATCGGGAACGCGTGACAATTCAAAATGGAAGGTTTGTTGTGTTAATGTAGTTTGCGCTTTAATTGTTTACCTTGTAGCCACGCTGGGCGCCCCACCGGTGGACATGGCGCAGGAACTAGGCCTCAGACATTCATTAGACGTCCCGAAGTCCGAGCAGAACGTCCAATTATGGAAGTCGACCATGTCTCCGCAGGTCTTGTTGGGTTCGTTTATGATTCTGACTTGGATCACGTCGAATTCTCGCTGGTTGTTCCTCATCCAAGATACGTTTAAACTACAAAAGGATTATATCCTGGCTTTACATGTATTTTTCTTCCTCACTTATACAGTGTTCCCCAAAAAGTATGCATTATTATAAGAGACTTAGCCGAGATTTAGCACAAATTAATATCAGCGTCTGTTATTAAACATAAGAATCGAATAACCAGTGTGGATAGCATAAAATCAACTTGATTTCTTAGAGTAAATGTGTCATGAGTAAATAGTCTCATAGAGTAAATGTGTGAACATTTTCTAAACTGGCAACATGACACAAGGTTAAATTGACTGATCAATAACATTGAAGGTACGCTGTCAAATGATGTAAATAAAATGATCATATCAATGGTCGAAGGATAAAGTTATATAACGCGGGAAGAATATGATATTCCTAATTTTTAGTACTTACCTTACAAATTCCGGGGAATTTTTCAACTGTTGGAAATAGTGTACGTAAATGATGCCTTCGTCTTTGGTAATGTCGAAGATGGGATTCTTGGTGGCGATCTCTGATAAAGCGAAATTCGTGGATCCCTTAAGGTATTCTGGTTGAGTCACTCTTGCAAACGGAGCCGCCGTCCTGTAAGGCGATAAGGGAATAAGGATTCCTTTAAATATATGTCTGGACATAATTTAATTGTCGACCACCCTGTACCATATTTAATTTAAGGGCTTGTATTTGGTTGTATAATGTATATGTATCATATATCATATAATTAAACTAAACTACATCCATCTAACAAACGGAGTGCATCAAAGCAGTGATCGAGGCGTGATCAGCTACGTGCGTATGCGTTGATTTTATAAAGCAGACATGCCTACAACTTTTAGCCAATAGCATTTTAATTCAACCAGTCGACGGAATTCTTATTGGCGGCCTTGATCGTGATATTGTTTTCACGGGCTCTGTTGTTTGGATGGATATAGTTTAGAGTAAGATGCTTACCTGAATATTTTAACGGGATTTTCTGGGTAGAGACTCAACAGCCTGCTTTGTTTTGTCAGCGAAGCTGGACTATAGTTGAAGCGAAGGTGCAAGGGCAGCTTCACCTAAAAAAATAAAGCATGTTGTATTTAAGTATTTTGCATGTAACAAAATTGTTTTGCAACAAAATTGGCGGCGAAAATAATGCCTTCTATATCAACATACATCGTTGTGAATAATCTCTACTATCCTTGTATAAGTTTTGGAATAATATTTCTTTCCCGATTCAATCCTTCCACCGCGAAGTTGACTTATATCAACAACCAAACTTTGGTATAATTCCTTGCGCCATTAACTCTTTGATTGAGACTCTTAAAGTTGTTTTTTAATTTAGAGCACCGTAAAGTTGATGCGGATCGGAACTTTCGTGCAATCCTTTCCTCATTACCCTAGAACTTTTTTAATATTCCCGGAATGTTGATTTCAACTAAATTCGGTTTTTACCTCCTACTATCACTTTACCGACGTTCTTAAACCAATCCAAGCACTATTATCGCTATCTTAATTACGCATTCCTATTCTAAACAGACTTAATCTCTTTGCCTATTTGGCAAACTTCCAGGAAGTTTTCCGCTCCACGCCTTGAGAAGAATGTAGTGGGAGCAATTTCTGAGATTTAAGTTATACGAGCAATAGGCCAGTAGGCTTTAAATTCAAATCGGAAATAATTGCTACCAAAGGATTTATTGTTTTAATGACTTCATTTGTTGCCTAATATGACTATCCTAGGTTTCCCCCCCTCGCCTCGGATGAGTTGTGCTAAAGTGGTGGGAGTAAACATGTAGCCCCAAAGGGGTGTTTCTGCGACTTTACGGTTATACCTCGTAAAATACAATATCGAAAACATTGTCCAATTAAAAGTTGTAGGGCATTAAATTCTGCCTCCATTGATTGAGACCAGACGCATATTTTTTGGACCCGTTCCCATACTAGTGCAATTCCATTTTCGTAATGACATCTGGTTGGAGAAAGTTAGTGCAGGAATTCCCCTTGTAGTTGGAACATCAATCAAGTCGAACAGGTCGAATGGCAATTTATCTAAAGTATCTCCTGCCCTACCTCCATAGAGAGTTTGTTAAAAATCGTAGGCCAGCATCGGCAAATACCTTCAGCTCGATATCATGCTCGAAGAAAGGTTTAATTTCTTCGAGAAGACATTTATTCTTCTTCTTACCCTGCCAAATCTACTTATGGCGTGTAGAAATATGAGTGGCCTTCTGATATTGTCTGCCAGTTTGAAGCTGTTATGAATAAATACTCTTGATGGGGTCGTTCCTATTCCAGGTTTTGAGAAATATATATTTGCTGATGGTATGGCTAAGGCATTGAGCATGATGAGGTCCGTATCCTCACCAACTATCACAACCATCTCATGCTCCTGTGATCTCAAGAACCATGGCAATAATCAGGTGGTCTGAGTCTTCATTGGCTTGCTTTACCGAGAGGTCTTCATTATTTATAAAAATCTCAAAACATAAAAACCTAGTTTAGATGATAACAACAAACAAGTTTGTCCAACATTGATGAGCACTAGTATGTGAACGAGTGGTTCAAAAAATATATTTCTGGTCTCATTCAATGCAGAATTTAGTGCCCTAAAACTTTTCATAGGACAATGTTTTCGATATTGTGAGTGTTTTACGAGATACAACCGTGAAACCGCAAAAATACCCCTTTTGGACCGCTTTAGCACAACTCCGCCGAGGGGCAAAACCTAGGATACTCATATTGGGCTTCAAACGAAGCCATTAGAACAATAAAACCTTTTGTAGCAATTATTTCCGATTCGTCTACTTCTCTGGTTTTACTACACTACTGGCCTACAAGAATAGTTTGTGAACTTTAGTTATGCTCACGTGAGTATCTTGTAGTGTATCTGTCACGAAGGACTATTTTCACTAGTTTGAATTTCACTTTTATAAAATAGGTAGTACATTAATTGCATACCATTAGTGTTGAGGAAATAAAGCAATGCATTTGTGCAATGATTTTGTGCGTTCTATTCGTGAGAGCGTCCTTATACTTTGTGAACTAAATTGATCAATTACTTTTGAAAAATGCATTTTTGCATATAAAAATATGCAATTTTTCATATTTTAGAAGTGCATCTCGAAGAGATAATAAATAAAAGAAATACCACTCGGTAAAGATGTAATGATATTCTGCATTCCAGTTAATGTATTAAAATTTTAATTAAATACGTGTCCAGTCACGGAAAATGACGGACTTGCTCTGTTGACAAATCATCGATGTCATCTGGAGCTTGCTGTTTGTGTGAGTTTCAGTTTCGGATATCAATGTGATTTGCCAATAATGATTGCTATTTTCAAAGAGTTCGTGGGGTAGTATAACTATTATTACTATTAACTATTAATAGTGTTCATATAACAACTATTTATCATATTAAAATCAACTTGAGGTGAATTAGTAGTCAGATTTCTCAAATCCACTATCCATTTTAATGCCACAATGTTCATCTCACTGTTAAATTAGAGCATTAAACAAAAGCCAGGTTATAAAGGTCTGAAATCTGCCTCTAATTTAATCTTATGACTGTCTTAAACTACAGTATAAGCATAACCCTATCAGCCGGTATAGCAGATTCGGCGGGCGTGCGTTGCGTTGGTTGCTGATTGATTGTTGTGACGTCAGAGTCCTATTTAGTTATTTTCACTAAGGTACCTAATCTGCATCATTGCGTCAAGAACACCACCCTACACGCTGAGAAGAAAAAGGATCGTATCAACGTGTTAATTGATGATTTTTTTATTACTCTTACTACTACTACTACTACTTACTACTCTTACTATAACTAGGTACTTACCACTCCATTAGCTATAGGGCTTTTCATTGTAGTGTCGTTTAGTTGCAAGATGAAGCTATGGTTGGTGATCTGGAATAATTTGTCTCGCGTAAATACTAAACCTGAAAAAAATAGTTTCTTAGTAACGATTAAAAAATTAGAGACGCTATGAACGGCTTTAGGTTAATTTTTACCATATAGTCTCCATTGAATATTAAGTTTATCAAGAATTAAAACACCTTATCGAGAATAATAATAGAGAACACTAACTTAAAACCTACCTAAATAAGAGTACTTAAAAGTAGTACAGTAGAGTACTTAAAGTAGTACAGTAGATGTAACATAGAAATATGAGACATAAAAACCCCAGCAAAAGACCCTCATTATATCGAGCCATTCGCACCTGCTACCGTATTTTTAACAGCGTTGTCAAGTAAAACTGATTTCCAGGAATTTAAGGAAAAACAAATTATTTTATATACATCGCCCACCACATTATCACATTATCATGTAGTATAACAAAATATTGATCACACTATATACCTTGCGTCATATCATAAAACAATTGGATGGTGAATGTGATGCGGAATAGGAATGTTTCGCATTGAAATATTACGGGTCCATTTTACACGTTCTTCGGCACATCGGCACCATTGGCATTCATTGAATGCCTAAATTTCCTAATACCATCGAACGTTTTCTGGTAAAGTGGGGTCAACAATAATTCTTGTAATAGAAGTAAAACAGTTATTCGTTTTGTGTTAAAATTGATTAGTTATTAGTATTCTATCAAAACATAACAACTTGTTGAATTAAAGCGCCTTTATACTGCCGTTCTTAGGAAAAACACCGCATGTGCAAAAATTATAAAAATTGAGTTAGGCGCGAAAATCAGTTCTAGACAGCTTATAAAAATATCTGAAAGATTCTTTGAACAATTTTTTTTACTGGTAGACTTATTTGTAGTGATGAGGAGCTAGTTTGACCTAGATTACAAGTTATCATGCACCCCGAGAGGCAATTTAACGAATATTATTGGCGAAAAATCACGCCACACATTTTTCTATAATTTATATATATATATATATATATATATATATATATATATATATATATATATATATATATATATATATATATATATATATATATATATATATATATATATATATATATATATATATATAAATTGTTGTCATATTATCTTGCTTCGTTTTCGAGAGAAAAATATTTTCTTTTAAAACGATCGAGATACGAAAACAATTTAAGCAACAAAAAATATCTGTTTTTAGCTGCTGAATCCTGAAAAATTAATAAATAAAATACAAAAAACGAGGCGGTACATTATTTGGCAATAATATTTATCACAAGTTACAACCAGTATTTTTGTGGGTTTTCTTAGCATTTTGTAATAAAAAATAATTATTTTTCCCAGTATCTACCTTTTATGCAAAATATAGTGAGAAACTGCATTTTTTTCTAAAAAAACATTTTTTTTGAAAATTCATCAACATATAAAGTAAAATTATTTTCATTTACAGCGTAATAAAAATTTCTGCACATTTTAATGGTTGCCTAAACTTTGAGCTCGATTTACTCATTATTGTAAAATATGTAGATACGGTGGTCATCCTTAGGACGGCAGTATAGTGACGATTTTAGCTTGCTGTAAGAAAAGTTATACTGCCCCGATCTCCCATTGCGGCAATTGTGGGCATAGAAAATTTTTTATGTCTCATATTTCCATGTTACATACAGTACAGTAAACTTATTCAGGTTCAAGTGAACGCATTAGACAATTGTAATCGTTTCTTTAACTGGGGATTGTTTTTTGTTTGATTTTTTAAATTCTAAATCTAAATTAACAAATGTGAAACAGAACTTCATAATATTTTTGACGGCTATCATCTGCTGCCGAAACCCTTGCTTGTGTTATTAGACCGTGATATAGGGTACTGTTGAGTGCAGTAATTTTTTTGTATGGCATTTTGAGGGCTGCATGTGGGTAGTTAGCTGATTAAAATAAAGATAGTTAAACCTGCCCCCGTTCGAAAATTCGGAAAATCCATTTTTATTTACATAAAACTTTTTGTTTTTCTATGACAGAAAAATAAAAAAGATTGACAGTGATAAATATTTCACCAATAAAAAATGCCAGACGATTCTCAAAGGCCGAAAAGGTGGGGGATCGGGGTTACCTTGTAAGAGAAAAGTACAATTTTCCAGGTTTTCTTTCTGTTTGGCAAGCGAGAGAATGAAAGGTTTTCTTGTGAAAATAACGCTGAAAAATTGCCAGACGGTAATCACAGTTCGAAATTGAGCTTACCGCGGATAATTATGCGGAAATTTTGGAAAGTTTTCAGCGATTTCAATTTGTCTGGCATCGTGGTAAATTAAAGATCACACACATTTATAAATAATTTTAATTTTAGTCTTATATTGATCCGCAACATCATAACGCAGTTACGCAGTCTATTGCTTTATATCCTCGACTAACCGAGGATATAACGCAATGAACCGATTTGTTTAGCAGTAAGGTGGATCTTACTGCTTATGGATCAGTTTTGCTACTCGGGAGTTTTTTGGGGTTGCTGAACAAGAATATCACTACAGCAACGGTCTCCCAGGTGCCTGGTGCCCATCAGGGCGGACAGTATCATACTTAGTCCACCATGTATTATACAAAAACTCATCTCCATCAATATTTACCGAGTTTTAAATTTTGTATATATTGTCTCATCAAGGTGCACTTCTAAAATGCATATTTTTACATGTAAAAATTCATTTTTCAAAATGAATTGATCAATTTAGTGCACAGAGTTTGTAGACGCTCTCACGAATCGAACGCACAAAATCGCATTAAGATCCATCTTACTGCTAAAAAAATCGGAAGTTAAGCAATTTTTAGTCCTTTATTTCCTCGACAAGGTGAGTAATTATGAACTTTGACTTTAATATACTTTTATTCACAATCACCGGTTATATTCAGATTACTTACAAAAAAAAATCGGAAAGTTGAACATTCTCCGTCTAGACCGGTAATACATTTCATATATTTCATATATTTAATTTCATATATTTCATATATTTAATTTCATATATTTCATATATTTAATTTCATATATTTCATATATTTAATTTCATATATTGAAATATGGTGTTAACATCATTTTTTAGGTGTATTATATGTACACGTATATTAAATAATAATACGAAATGCCGGAGGAAAAAAAAACGTGGAGAAATTTTATATTTCTTTGTAATTTTTATTTTATTAATACATTTTCAAACAAGTCAACTTGTCTGGCATTTTTTAGGTGTATATGTACACGAATTTAAAATAGAGATACGAAATGCCAGACGAAAAAAATTGTGGAAAATTTTATATTTCTTTGTAGTTTTTTTATTAATTAATAAATTTTCGAAGAGCTCGACTTGTCTGGCATTTTTTAAGTGTGTATGTACACGTATTTTAAATAGATATACAAAATGCCAGACAAAAAAAAATCGTGGAAAATTTAAATTTTTTTCATTTATTTATAAATAATGGAACAGCCAAACTTGTCTGGCCATGCATCTTGTCCGCTTTTAGGCTATTGAATTCATTTTGGTAATTTCTTTTTGCATATTACTATCGCTGAAAATTTCCGCATAATTTTCCGCGG
The DNA here is from genome assembly GCA_964058915.1 of Tetropium fuscum. Lineage (NCBI taxonomy): Eukaryota > Metazoa > Arthropoda > Insecta > Coleoptera > Cerambycidae > Tetropium > Tetropium fuscum. Next base: position 118,255 of record CAXKVY010001193.1, on the reverse strand, counting down.
GAGCTCCGTTTCGATTTGTGATTACCGTCTGGCAATTTTGCAGCATTGGAAGAAAGAAAACGTGGAAAATTGTACTTTTCTCTTACCCCCACCCTCCATCCCCAAGTTTCTCTTACCCCCATCCCCATCCGCATCTTACCCCCATCCCCAAGTTACCCCATCCTCCACCTTTTCGGCCATTGAAAACCGTCTGGCATTTTTTATTGGTGAAATATTTATCAATGTCAATCTTTTATTTAAATGCCAGACAAGATAAGATAATAGAAAAGAAAAAGTTTCATGTAAATAAAAATGGATTTTCCGAATTTTCCAACGGGGAGCAGGCATTAAATTCACCAGACAAAAAAAAATGACTGCACTCAACAGTACCCTATCTCACGGTCTACGCCTGGGATTCAATGGGTTTACTTAGGAAACTTATTTATCCCAGGAAAAATCAATTTGGGTTCGTTTTCAATTGTTTCATACGTTCCGATTTTTCGTCTGTTTACATTTGCACATACATACTTTTCAAAATCGATAAAAATCAAATTAGTACCTATAAGCTCTAATATCATTTTCAGTTGACGGTACTGTTACTAACCGATTTTTATTTGACAGAGTAACTTGTCTGTTGGGATCAACTGACAAATATTTTAGTGGATTCCCATCCCTTCCATTAATACCCTCATATTGTCTATTTATTGTTACTAGGGCGGGGTGCACGTAGACATACTTAATATTCACACTAATTGCGTTCTATGCCCGGAAAATTTATTCCCTGCATGTTTATTTTTCATTTCGAAGAACGTGTGGGTTGGAATTAACCTCGCTTGATTTACAATTACGCCATATAGGGATCGTAAGCTAATGTTTTTAACAAATGATTATTTATGACTTTCGATGAAAGCGAAAACATTCATTCAACGTTATCTATGGACCGATATGGGGAGATATGAAGTTGTGTTGGATGTCAGTTCAGCGTATATTTTACTAAAAGTTTCTTAAGATACTCCTAGCAAATACTGTATATAACAAGTCCATGATTATATATTTATATAAGTTTATGGCCCAATTAAATACACTTGGCATTTACGGTTACTAGATAGACATTCTTAGAAGGCATACACTAAAGTCTTTATCAACAAATACTTTACAAAGTTCTCTTAGCCATTTGTAACTTTTGCCATCAAAATCCCAAAGAGAGGAAGACGATTACAAACAGATGATACTTATGTACAAGGACTGCGTTTGCTGCCATGTGCATTTTTTTGGGAAAATTCTTACAAAACTTTTAGAATCATAAAATAGAAGGCATGCTAAAAAATACTTCACCATATGGCATTCGACTGATATTATTACTATATCCAAACTCGACACACTTCTCAATTGATGTTACCTACAAGAGGAAATAATGAAATGAAAAAACAGTAGAAATTGAATAGGTACACTAGTAATACCATGAAAATAAAACAGACACAAGTAAAGAAGACTAAAAATTTTTTTTTTTAAAATACACCATTTTGGCCTTTATTATTATCTAATATAAATAAAAAAAAACCATATGAAGTTGCCAAGTCTATAAGTAACTTCAAAAGCGATATGAAATTTTAATGATCATAAACTTTTTTTTAGAACTTCTCAATTGATGTCGCACAACTGGGTGCGAAATAATCACACCCAATATCCCAAAAAAGTTGAAGTTTGGGTAGGGTAGGCATAATCAATAATGGTGTAATGGGAATTTACCTTAATGTTCATGTGTACAAATTTTACTATTGTAAAATTGTATTGTAAACGAACATCAGTTGTCGATTATTTTCATAAATCATGTATAGTAGAAAGGAAACCTAGGAGTGGCTAAAAAATCAGCTGACAAAGGAAATATGCTATGGTCCTCATGGACATCGAGACATATACCATGCTATAACATGCTAATATCGAGACCTATAACATCCTAATTTTGCCAAGATTTTCAGTGTTTTCAATACCCCTATATAGACAAGTAGCATTCCCTTCGTGTCTTACTAAAAGTAGAATGTGCGTTTAGCAGTTTGGATCAGTCTGTGCCTATGCCATTTTTCTAGTTAATTATCAGATCCATCATGGAAAGTAAGCGACACGCACAGTTCACTTTTTGCTAATACAATTTAGACAATCAGGGTTAAAAAAATCAACAGAACCTCCACCGATACACGTCCGCCGCTCTTAATCATGCTAAGTACGGTATGTGCCTGCATGGCGCCTATAAATAAATTACTAGTAATTTATTTATAGGGATTATTGTCGTGTAGGTAGTCGGGAGATTAACGATTTCCATGCAATAGGAAGTCGAAAACCGTCATCCCTTTTGTTCATACAATTGGGACGCTTCTCGATTTCAATCAACAAAAAATATTTCATCTTCATAAAATAACCCCCTGACTCTTGAAAATGGCACCCAAGCAGGTCCGAAACATCGAGATTTAACAAATCTCGGACGCGGTTTAACCCGAGAACTCAGTAATTTTCCTTTTTACAACCGCGGAAGCCTTTCCGAACATTTCATTCGCCTCTACAGGGAGGAAATTCACGCTATTACCAAATTCTATAGTAAATTCGTTATCCGTCAATTCAAACTCCTTACTCTCACCTTACATTTTTAAAATCCTGTCGTGAACATCAAGTCATTCCTAAATTCCTCCAACTTAAACATAATTCTAAGCTTCGTTCCATTTCCAGAATCTTAGACAGGGCCATCCTCGCCTTGCTCAGAGACTCCATACAAAATACAAGACGAATCCTCACCACTATGAACACCCTTTAATACAAGACTTTTTCTCAGATTCACTCCTCAAATATTCACCCTATTCTTTTCACCACACTTTTGACAGAAATTCCCACGGCAAAGCCCAACACTACATTAACTACATTAACTACATTGACTACATTAATATGGCAGAACATAAGACTAGAACATAAAAGCACAAACTGTCTCAGCTCCTCACCAAACAGAAACCCGTCAACACCAAACTAGACCCAATACTGTAGTGCACAGCTTTTCTGACTTCCCCATCAGAAACCCGCTCTTCAAGTTTTATCCAAAGGATTAAATTTCGCCATTTCTCCCAAAATTATCTCTACATAAACTATTATTTCCGAAGTCGAAAATTCTATATCCAATCTCCCAACCGACTAAGCTAAAGACACCAGACAAGACATTGCGAGGATACTCCACACAGCCAAACCTCCTCCTTCCAATCTTCTCTCTATAGAAAGACGAGCAGTAACATACCTGTACAACAACAACGAACTCATTATCCTCCCAGCAGACAAAGGCAACGCCACAGTTATACTCAATAACTCTCAATAACTACATTAACACAATGATTGACTTGATAAAACACTACTGACTATAAACGTATCCAAAAGGTATGTGGTAGGATCCCCTACCACATACCTAGAGAGGAAAACTAAAATAATCATCAACAACTTTGAATTACATCCTGACATTGCAAAAACCCTTAACCCTCGTGAAAAGTGTTCCAGAATTCCTAGAATGTACAGCCTCGGAATGTACGGAAGTAATAATTATACAATTATTACTTCATAGTGTTTCTTCTTATGGGCGCCAGTTCTTTCGGACGTATATTTATTTAAATGTATTGTTAAATATATAGTAACACTTGAGATAAAGAGAGAGAATATGAGAGAGATTTTATATTTTTAATTATTTATGAATTTAAATGAGCACGGGATACTTAACCTGTAGGAAGCTATTTAGGATCTTATAGTTGATTGATATTTACTTAAACCGATTTTATTATTACATAAAATGTTATTCTTTATTTCGACATTTTACTGATTGTTTCAACATTTAATGCAATTTGTTTGGGGATCATATTTTTGCTCACTCTGTATTTGTCGTAGCGTAATACTTACTACAGTGAATAGCAGTCTGATTCTTTCCGTCTCTAGTGTCCCGATGTTTGTTACAAATAGGTTCCAATAAGTCTTCTTCTTCCCCGTCTACTCCGGTGACTAGGGCTTGGTAGTTGTTCACGTCTGCGTTATCTTGGTCGGTGAATATGAGAGGGGAATGTTGAATAGACGAACCCTGAAATATAAGGAAAATGTATACAGGAAAACTTATTACAACTTTTTATAAAGTTGTAATGAGTTAAGCAACAAAATTATAGAATGTGTACCTTTACTATGAGGGTAATTTTTGGAAGGAACATTTAAATAATTCGTATTCCCAAAAATTTAAATTACATTAGGAGGAAAATTAATGGCTATATTCTTTGTTCAAATAATTTTTATATTTCGAATTAAGTAACTATAATTTTATCTACTATGAATCCTGCAGATTACCACTGTACTAGTAGGCGAGCGGTGCACCCCTAAAAAGATGAATAAAAAGTCGATAGAACCTCCCAGCCCGATTGAAACTAATTGGAATCAATTAGTCACGTTTTGGGGAACAAAAAACCTAAAAAAAATTTTGTTGTCCGAGTGGGAGGTAATTTGCTATTAACAATGAAATTGCAAAGTAAAAGAAAATATAGTCCATTTGAAATAGCTATTTATGTAACCAGTTGGGAAAAGTGCTATTTTATGTAACGAGCAGATTTCTGCGGAACGAGCGCTAGCGAGTTCCGTAAAAGGAAGCGAGATATACAAAATAGTGTTGTAGTATTTTATGAGAAGAAAACTCGTTTTTGAATTTTATACGTTTAAGAGCAATCCAATAGGTTGTAACGGTGTGACAGCTCAATTGCTTGTGAGGTCTTAACCTACTATGAAATGAACTTTCCAAAAACCAGTTGCGTAATATCTTACTTTTCGTAACTGGTCGGGAAAAGTAAGACGTTTCCTAACGTCAAAGGGTTTTGAAAAGTGTCACTTTACATGTCAAAATTAGAAAAATAAACATTTTATAAGTTATAGGCCAGTCAAATAGTACAGTAGAAATCGCCAAAATCGGAAAATAACGGCTGGTTCTGCTTTTTTAATATATTGTTAGGACCTCTACCAGTAGTGTAAATCCAAGTTTTCAGCTTCGAAAGATATGTGCTAACTTCGTAGCACTCGAAAAACCGAGAAATTTTCGCATAGAACGACGTTTGTATGTCTGATAGTTTCCTCACAATGCTTAAAAATCCAAAAGATGTCCAAGTATAACGTACTGACATTTTAATTTCTTCACGCACTGCAAATTTACTTTATTTCATATCTGCTTAGACAAATTTTACTATAATGTGAAACACATACAGATTTTTACATATAACCTGCAACACGGTACAGCCAAAGAAATAACAAGTTATTATAATTTCTTCACGCACTGCAAATTTACTTTATTTCATACCCGCGGAGTGAAATTCTTGATTTTTTATTTATTTTTTGTGCCCACGGCCTGAAAATACCCACGAGCCGCCACTGTATGTCACTGTATATCATATGTGTTCATGATATACATAATATATCAATAAATAAAAATGTCGAATCACATTGTAAATATAAGTATTATTAATAGGCTAAATATATATTTCTTGTGGATAGGAGTTTCACTTTTTTGGAAAAAATTGTAGGCTTATGGACGTCGTTCTGTGCTTAAATTAAAGCTAATTACATGCTCTATATCTTCCCCTATGACTTTAACAGTAAAATTTTCAATAACAAAAGTTGACCAAATCTTAAAATTTCACTTTTTTGGAAAAAATTGCTGTATCTTGGTAAATAATATCATACCTGTAGAGCTGCTTCTGGTTTCAAATTGTAGAAAATTTAATCTACTTTCAAATACGTAGTAAAATGAACAAATGCATAATTTAGAAGATAGAGTGAAAAAAACGAAAAATGTGAAAATTTCGCGCTTTTTCAAGTGCTACGAAGTTAGCACAGGTCTTTCGAAGCTGCAAATACACAAATACACTAGTACTGATAGTGGTCCTAACAACATATTAAAAATCAGAACTAGCCATTAGTTTGCGATTTTAATGTACTATATGATTAGCCTATTTACTGGGTAACACGTTTTGACTCTTGTAATGTTTTCGAAAAATACACTGTGTTTGAGTTATAGGCGATTTAAGGTCCGAAAATGGCCAAAAGTCGACAACTTCAAAAATTCACTTCTCGGCTTCTACTGAACTTTTTTATGTTTAGGGTCGAAAATGATTGCTCATACTTATACTGCAACATACTATTTTCTATAATAAAGCAACTTTTCATTTTCATCCTGAAATTTATCATCGAATTATGGATATTTTTTCTTGCTTACGCAGAATACTGATCTGCTAATTTTTGTAAATGAATTTGTATCTAATGAAATATTTTATTTAAACAGCACAGATTTGATGATATATAAATATAAAATGTTAATGTAAGGCACAATTTTAAATACAATATAATAAGTAAATTACCAATTTAATCTTTAATTATACTTTCGTAGGAGACAAAAAGTGTTTCTTTTCGAGAAATTAACAATTAACTGTATTTTAAAATAGATTTTTATATATTTTTTTAACTATGCAATTTGTTTTTTGCTAATAACAAATTACCAGCTACTGGGACAAAAAAATGTTACAGGTTTTTTGTTCCCTAAAACGTAACTAATCGATTTCAATTGGTTTCAATCCGGCAACTTTATTTGGGAGGTTTTGCGACTTTTTTTATGCATCTTTTTAGGGGTGCACCAATCGCCTATAGGAATGATGTCAGATTATTTACTTCTGAATGACATAAAGGTATCAAAAACACTGATAAATAAATTGAGGAGATATTATTTATTGATTAAATGCCAAAATTGAATAAATCACGTCTGTCTGTCTGAAAATAGCAGCCAGAGATACCAGCCTGAGCTTGCGGGGAATATCATCGATTTTCCTAATTGGCACTAGTAGAGATAAACATAATTTGCCACAAAAGCCTAATGTCAAGAGTTGTATCGAATAGAGCGTGGGGTATTTTTATGTTTGTTTGTGGTAATATCCCGAGCCTACTAATACATTTTACGAGTGCTTCATATCTTAATTAGTCCGATTTGCTAATGATATCTGCATTAGCTACTTTCGCAAATATGTCGCGTGTAAACATTTTTTATTGCGACGTACTAATTCCCGCGATAAGCATGTTATACGGCATTTTAAGCATTCCTTCATTTTCACCAGTTCTTTTTAGAAATATCCGAAACATTTTGTTAAAATTCAGTCCGTGAGCCACCCACTTAAAGCTCCGCGTTGTTAATAAATACACTGAGATAAAAAGTGAATACATTTATCTCAATTTAGTTTTAAACTGTTCTTTGTTTCAATTATGCACAAGGCTACTTTTAGGAATTAAATGAGTGAGGAGAAGCCAAGGTAACATCAGAGATATTTATAATTTCTTCAAAATTACATTGTTATAACAATGTAATTTTGTCTCAAAACATTGTTATAGACACCATTATGTCTAATACTAACGTAGCGATGCAAATACAGGTTGTGTTTTGTATTCCAGGAAGTGTTAAGCCGATTCCCCTATATTTTGCACGATAATGCTTGGATTTAAGGGATAGTTTGCCGGGGGTATAAATATCCCCAAATGGTCTAAACACTTCATCAGATAAAACAGTTTCGTGCGAATGGATTCAATTGTAGGGTTCATCGAGGCATTTATTCTCTTAGAACGGATCAAAAACACTTTTTACTTTGGAGCTGCCTGCGCTTACCGAGTGCTATTTGTTTGTCTGGAGCGTTTACGAAGGGAATGGGGAAGAGGACTGCATTTTTATGGTTTTTTTTGGTAATCAAGGGATTAAATTATATATGATACTGCACGTATTCATTATATTTATGTAAAAAATAAAGGGTGACTTGAGGTTGATTTTTCGAAAGAGGATTGGCATTGGCAATACTTTTACAATATTTTTGTTCGAGTTGTTACAAGAGCTGTAACCGTCTGGTTTAGTATATTAATAAAAATCATTGCGTTGAATTAATGAGCACTTTGCAGCAGCTAAAAAGCTCCCTACCCGATTCAATGCCTTAGCAGGAAGAAATGACCTTTTTATTGATAATGAAATTTCCTCCAGTCTGGCCGGTGCGTGTTTCGCGTGGGTAGAGAGAGCGGCCTAAAGCTAATAAATTCTCGGGAAGATAAGTCCGGAGAAAACGTATGAATCTAAAGGTGGATATGCCAGATACAGAGTCAAGCAAGTGGACTTAATCTATAATGGGATTGTTATTTAGGCCGTTAAGACGGAAATAATAGGTATTGGTTCCCGCGGGGTCGAAATCAGACACAAAACATGTCTTCAAGTTATTCTAAAGATTTTCACGGGTTTCGTGGAAATTTTCGCAATTATATCTAGTTACATGTTGTTGTGTATAACAAATACGTACGTCTCGGTAATGCCTAGAGGAGCAATTTTCGCAGTTCCATTTCTACATAATAGAGAGGCATTATGCAACATGATTAATAACTCAATTAGACATATATGCTCAGGTGAGCTGCATCGTTAATAGGTTCGTTAACATTATACAATGCGAGGATTGAGTCTTTATATAAATGCGAGGGCTTTTTATATCTAGGACAAAACGTAGAGTTACGTAATTAATTAAAGCATTGCATAAAACGTTCTAATTATCCTGTTGAAGATCACTAATACAGATATTTATATTACGAGTTTCCATATTCTCAATCAGAAAAACTGTTGGTGGTTCACACGTTCAGTCAAAGTGAGGCAGGGTTATTTATTTTATTTTCAGGGTTTATCTATCGTCACAGTTGTAAGAATGTTTTATACAAAAATTGTGTGTATCACTAGAATTTAAAAATATATTGGTCTGACGGTAGTTCATCCTTCAGGAAGTAGATTAAAACATTTCCCTATTATGTTTACGTCATCAGCGAAATAGAGACTCGCCGCACGGAGTGTTGTGTTCAGTGTTTGTAAAAATATTTTTAACAAAAAAAAACAAAACCGACTTCAAAAAATCTATTCTAAAAAACTGCACTGAAAAGTAAAATTCAATTACGTTATTCATTCTTACTTAGAATACAATCAATTTATTAGGCCAATAATATGCAATTATTATTGTTATTTTTGGAGTCGGTGCCGGCCAAGGTTAACTAACGTGTTGACTTACAATTGAATACAACTGCCTAAAGCGACACCACAATTACAAATAAACCTGAATTCTATTCCTATTAAATCAATAATATAGAATTATTGACCTAATAAATTAATTGTTTTCTAAGTAAGAATGAATAACAAAATTATTTTTTACTTTTTAGTGCGTTTTATAGAATAGATTTTTTTGAATTCGGTTTGGTATTTTTTGTTAAAAATATTTTATTTCTTGCTCTTCAGTGCATATTGCGTTGTATATGTAACTTGTTTATCAAATACGAATATGGGTAGGCCTACTAAATACGCTGCCTATATGAGGTAGCGCCGTTTAAATGAGAATAGCGAAGCAAGGGAAACACGCTTTTCTCCAACTAGAATATCTACATCCAAGGCATTTTTAAAAGAGACTAGCGACATTCGTAAAAAGAGACTTTCTTCGCTTATCCAATGAGATGGAGACATCTAATTAATGTTTTTGAAACATTTTCATTTCCTAAAAAGGTACGGCCAAAAATAATTTTTCAATTAAGAACTTTTTAAATTAAATTTTTTCAACTTTTTAAAATGGAGCTCTGTATATTTATCAATGATGTTATGTAGAAATGAAAAACCAACATTTTCTGTAAGTACTTCCCTATGGCTAATTGCAACCATTTTGGTTTCATAAATAAATAAATGTTTCAATTTAAAAAGTTCTTAATTGAAAAATAATTTTTGGCCACCCCGTACATTTTTAGGAAATAAAAATGATTCAAAAACATTAATTAAATGTTTCGTAACTGGTATTCATATAAGTTTTTCTTAAAACCCATAATTGGGCCTGTAGTGATTTTTTTAATATCCATCTGCAGATTGCATTATTTCAACAAAAAAATTTATTGTATCCAAGTGGTTGGTCAATAATAATATAGGAGTGAAAGGAGACTAGAAAAGGACTTCAAAAAATGTAATAATATACATAGCATTCTATTTTAAAAAAGGCACTTGGTCCTGTAACTTTTTCTTGGCTCGCCCTGTATGTTCGAAAATAATTTCCAGTTATAGACTTTTTTATTTAGTTTACTTGCATTTTTAAAAAAAAATATTAGAATATTTTCAAAAAAATACTTTGTAGGTCGAATCAAGAAAAATATGATGCTATAATATGATGAATAGATGCAAGTGACGTACAGATAACAACATTGAGTAAAAATCAATATTATTACTGATAGTCGTTACAAGTTTTGGTTTGTTATACTTAAGAATTTTGACAATAAAAATATTTTCTTGTACAGTCTATAGGTTCTGTAGGTATTAAAGCAATATTTAGTAAAAGTTTATACCCTATTATATTTTTTTATTCTTCTTGATTCGACCTATAAAATATTTTTTCGAAAATTTTGCAAGGCTGCAGCCATGTCCAAGATTCAAAACTTTATATGATCATAAATCAGAAAGTAATATTGGAAGGTGAGTTTTGCTAATGGGCAATTTAATTAGTAGGACTATTTTCAATCGACCAAAATTTTAGAGAATTTTACCCAAACCGTTTTTACGTAAATACACGTAGCGGGGTCATTTGTAGCAGCTGCGGTATTTCCAAATAAGGATTAATGAAAAATCAAATAACAGCAAAAACACAAACACCGTGCAGTTACTGATAATTATAACCCTGTGGATTTCACCTGTCAACGTTACGTCTTTTAATTATCTCTTCCATGGCTAGTGTGATTAGTAATAAAATGACGTGCTGTGTTCGATGATTTATTAAAATTTCCTTTTGTTTATTACTTGCATATTGCAGATTTATCAAGGATGGGCACATCAATGGATTCTATACAAAATGTATTATTTTATGGTATCGGTTTACCCTTTAATCATTTGGGAAAATGGACAAAAAGTGATTTGGTCAAATTTAAATGGCAAGTCATTTTTGTACTTTTTTGTCGATCTAATTTTCTGGGTGAGTTACACCAGTCCATTTGAAACGAATTAGATCACTCATGGCACTCTAGATTCAAAAATTAAAGTGAAATGAAAGTCCCCAAAATAGTTCCCTCGTATTCGTAGTTAAACTCACTTTCCTCGAAACCGGACATTGAAAATAAAATCTGATGGGCCAAAATGAGTCTTTTCGGATGTACATTACTGCTGCAAAGTTTCCTATGGATAGCTCAAAAATTGTGGAAATGGCGGGTTTTTACCGTGGTCACCAGGTATTATAGTTAAGTAGTTAGGGCGAAATTTCTGTTATATAAGGCGGAAGGACCATTAGTATTTTGTATATGTAGAAAAACTAATTTTTAAAGCATACTTTAAAGCATTAGCATACTGGTAGATCTGGACGAGAGTAGGTTTTATTTTTTGTGTATTAAATTCTTGTTTGTGTATCGAATTTTTAAATTTTGGACTCGGACTTGGACGAGAAACTGCTTGTAACTGATATGTTTGAGAAATTAAGAAAATGTAAATGATTTACGACTCTTGATCTTGGTCTTTCATCAAGTTGAAATTACGAAACGGGCGAACATTTCGAATTTATTAGAATACCATTCGGCTTAAAAATAGACTCTGTACTGAACATATTTAACGTGTAATGAAATATTTTCGATTTTTCCTTACTGTTTAGAAATAGTTTTTCTACTGCACCGCGGTTTTAGGTGCCTTGATTCAGTTTCATGTGAATATTCCGTTCTATGAACCACCCGGTATATTTGAGTAACCGAATTTATCATATAAAAACAGAATGAAGAAAATAATCCTAGGTCATCAACCTTGTGTAATTATCGCACAATATCCATCATCCATTTAGCGTTCTATGTGGAACAAAATCACCAACGAGTTATCCGATATCGCTAAGGGCGCACTAAAAGGGTTAGATACGAGTACCTATAAGGCCTAAGGCACGCCCTTGATAAACATTTTCCCTTTCAGCGGATTAGATTGCCGTTAAATTCTCTCGCTGTCTCTTCGGGTTCATCACGGCTTTTATGCCCCAGAATCGCTGATTTTCCGACGAGCTATTATTTGGAAATTATTTGCAGCCTCGAAGTCTTCCTATTACTTGCGGATGAGTTGCTTTTTGTGCTACTTTTATAGGAGGAAAATTACTCAAAATATTGCAAACCGTAATGAATAACCATCGCAAGATAAGTCTTACCTTTCTCGCATACTGGCGGGACATGTTGATGGTGATTTCTTGATATTGAGGCGTTGGGGGGGAATTGTCCACATCTAGAATATCTATTCTTAACTGACGCTCAATGTGTCTTACGGTACCCTTTTCTTTCCCTTCCGTGTTTTCAATTATGCAATTGACGCTTGCAGTTAGTACATTCGCGGAATATGGTAGCGGTCCAGGGGTACCAACTGACCAGAACTGATGGTCTGGAGTGGGCCGGATCAGTTGAATGTCATCTGGAACAAAAACGAATCAACTTTGACGTGTGTATTTTTTACCTGCAGAGCACGAACTATGGGATTATTTATGAAAGGTCAGAGTTCAGTTATAGAAACTTTTGATGGGTTTTATAACATCCATCGGTGTACCGTAAGTTCGAAGGTGGCGAGGGCAGGAAATTGAGCACCGGAAATAGAAGAGGGTACGAAACGTGTTGAATGTTAGTCCCTTCCCTAATTTTATTATAGGCGGGATATATGCTTTCGCTAAGTGCTTTATGAGATTCTTATTATTATAACTGAAAATTATTTGGGCACAAAAGTGCTGTGTCTATGAGTTTTAGTATAGTGGCCTTGTCAAAGACTAAAAATTATCGGATAATTTCATAACAGATTATTCCAGTCAGTAAAGAACTGAACTTTTATTGAATTTCTTTCACATTTGGAAATTTATTTAGACACGGCACCTATTTTTTTAAAATTATATTAAATAACTACATTTGACATGAAAGACATTTTATATATGTCCAACATTCCCTCCGATTTTCCTGGACATGTTCCCATATCGACCCACATTTCAAACGTTTATATTTACCTTGAAGCTGTCGGTTCAAACGCAATATACCCAAACACATTTCTATTCAACTGTCAAGTCACCTTGAACCCTGTTACTATTATACTAAAAGTTCCTTATAAATATCTTTTGTGGACATTATTACGATTCGCTAACGGCGATGTCGGCTTATGTGTAAAATTCGATTAGATCCCAATGAACATCACATTCTGGAGTGTCGGTTTTTTCTTGTTGACTTTTGTATATATATATATATATATATATATATATATATATATATATATATATATATATATATATATATATATATATATATATATATTCGTTTGTACTCTTATATATATATATATATATATATATATATATATATATATATATATATATATATATATATATATATATATATATATATATATATATATACATACAAAAGTCAACAAGAAAAAACCAACACTCCAGAATGTGATGTTCATTGGGATCTAATCGAATTTTACACATAAGCCGACATCGCCGTTAGCGAATCAATGCAACAATTTATTATTCGGATAAATAACAAAGATAATAATCCTTGAAAATCAATATAAATAGTTGCCTTGTGAACTTAAAAGAAAATTATAGAATTTTGTGTATTTATATCATAGAAAATAATTCTAACTGTTTGTAAATCTAATACAAGTAATAATGTTTCTATGATATCCTTACATTTCTGACGTTACTAGCTAAATATTTTGAGAATGAATGAATATCTTTGAAGTGGCCTTCATTAAAGTTACACATATGTGAGCTCTTTTAATACCTATCTAATATACCTATGCAGGCAGGATCTTATAGTTCATCATACGCTAAAAAGCTTTTATATTTTATAGGTAAGTCATGACTTATATTTAATTAAGGTACCTTAAATTTATTTATTGTTTATTCAATATGTTTCTACTTTTAGATTTTCTGCACTTACTCTCTGGAGCTCGGAAAGTACAGAGCTGCACAGTAATAGGGTACAGAGCTGCACTGTACCCTATTACCGATTAACAATATAATGTTCTGCTACTTTCAACAGAAATCAAAATTTTACTCCTCTTTTACGGTTCTTTTTTTTTAGAATCCGTAACCAAAATTTTCTTCCCTTCAATTTCTTTTCTCTCCACGTTTTTTGGTCTCTAGATTTCTCTGGATTATATCATAAGGTCTATGCCATGCATTTCACACTTCATTAATTGAGTTTATTTGCGTAGCACCTCACAGATTCGGTATAGTTCTTATATTTAAAGTGTATAATCTTATATATTATTATAATATAATAATCTTCTATCATTTTCTTTGATATTTAATTTAATCAATGATGGTTTCAGGTACGGTTCATTATTACTGAAATCATGTAAAGCCTACAATTTACAAACGACGAAGAGACCGATTCGGTCGGATACGGGAGATCCCAACACTCGACCGCTTGATTTCATACTTCATTCGGCTGGTTTCCGGAGCTTCATACTGATCGCGCGGAATTAGAAAACTTGTTCTCTTTTGAAGTACACGTTTTGAAGTTAACGTTTACAACGTTACGCTATGTTTTTAGTATTATTTTTATATTTAAAATTTTAATCATATTCCCTATTACATACTTTGACTTTTAGGAAACTTTCTTATTGAAACATAAATTTTCTTTTAATAAACGACGGTGCGTGGCTACTCCTTGAATGCCATACGCATAACTTTTTTGTACTCTTTTCTGTAGTTAAGGAAATCCGCTATCATTAAACAAAAGCATTTCCTTAGTTACTAGTATCTCCTTTTATTGTAATTATATTGTTAACCCATCAGATTGCTTTGTTATTTTCATAATTTCACTTCAAATTACTATTTTGAAAATATCACATATGGAATCTATTCACTTTGGGCACTTATTTGTTACTTATTTCATCTTTTTTGACGTTTATTTGTTTATGAAACTAAAAATGTATATATTAAATTTTGAGGAGTAATTGAAATTAATATTTGATAGATAATGTTTAGTTTTACTATGTATGTTTGCGTATTATTATGATACGGATTTAATAATTGCATTATTATACAGACATTAGGTACAGATAGTAGGTGTCTAATGAATCAATTAAAGTATGGGTGTAAGAAAACATTTTCTATATAAAACCATATATTTTTTCATAAACTACTATAATCTAAACATACAGGCTGGAGACTCTTAGTAATGCTAATTTGTTTAACAAAACGAGCGTAGACAATAGTATATATTTATAGTGTTCCCTGGCTCAACAAAAGCTGATATGGTGATAAAGAAAATTTCATACCTGATTCTGTGGTGTAATTGAGGCTATAATAAGGACACATCTCCGCGATGTAAGAAGACGCCAGAGGTCCTAGTTCACTAGCTACAGCATCCTCTTCGATTCTGTAGGTAACTCTGGTCCAATAGCATATCTCCTCCAAAATCTTATCACAGTCTAAGTTGTCTAAGGGAAATACGTTCACCGCCAGGCTTGTGAAATCCCGATCGCCGCCGACAGTGTCCTCGACGCATGCTGTGGCGGACACCTGAGATAGTTCTACAAGAGACGACGGAAACGACTTTTTAATTGAATCTGCGATTGACTTGTATGGACAAATCCTGAGATTTGTCCCAGTCTTAATATGTTTCTAAGTAACGTATATACAAGATTTTTGTGTGTAGGAAATATCTTACAAATTAAATGAAATATAAATAAAAATGTTTCCTTGAGTTTAATGTCAACATCATTTGGTAAAAATCCTACCTTTGATGTCGCTCTGGAAGAAAGTGGAGGTGAGCAGGACATCTCCAGTTGGGGGATAAATTTGGATGTATTTACCAGTACCGTTAACGGAAAACCTCAGATTATTGTGCACTCCTGGCCTGTTAGCATCTTTGGCGTTCAGCGTGAGGAAGGGGTGGTCGGACGGAGGTAGTTTCCTCCTGTCGCTGGGTATAGTGAGCTGTATGTCGGTCATTGTCAGGTACAGGCCGCAAGCTGAAATAACCAAAAAATATTATTGCAGCATCACTTTGCATCATTATAGTATATATATACATCCGCCGTAATATGCAACTCATTACTATTTAGTATGCAACGCTATACTAATTAGCGCGTTTCTGTCAAAGGAAAAGGTAATTAATGGGAATGACAATAGTGCTATAGCAATGTTTTCCGAATCCGACAATGTTCCATAATATCTTTTGTGCAATTTGGCCCGCTTCCATTAGCGACTCTTTCCGATAAGGTCGACTACATTCATTAGCAGTGAAGCATAGGTAATCCAGTTCTACTGCACTTGCAGACTTCAAATCTAGATCAAGTTTACATAAATCGTGAACCAGGCTTACATAATTAATATTTGGATTCAGTAAGTTAATTCACCACTGAAAACTACACTGAACTCCATTTGAAGTGGACCAACGAAATTTAGGGTCAAATTTAAGCTGCCGTGTTTCGAACCCAGTGGCGTAGAACTATGATTTTTTTTATGTGTAGGTCTATATAAGTTCTGATTTCTCATAGACATTACCGATTTTCCTAATTTTTTTTGCAATGTTCGGAGACACTTATTAGTCAAGTTTGACATGTATATCAATATGTACCATTATTGGTTTAACGATTGGTCAATTGACGAAGAGAATAATTGAAATGATTAATGAAAAAAGTTTTATATTATGATTTAATAGTAAATGTAGTTAATGTATATATACTTTTCTTTATTTAAATATGTATTATACTTATATTTGATCAACTTATTATAATTATAAAATATTTGTGAGTAACTCTATTTAAAAAAATATTTTCAATGTTTTATTCATCACTAATAGTTTAATTTTTATGGTTTTTTAATGACGGATCATATAAAAAGTCAGTCTCAGTGAAAAACATTTTTGATTAAAGATAAATATGTTTTTGCTAATGCATATTTTTAAATTTTTAATCTTATATACATTTTTTTACAAATGAAAAATTTAAAAAAATGTTTCTTAAAACATAAATATTTGGAAAACCGACTATTTTTATTCATATTATAGGAAATAAATCGTTGTATATAAACGCATATAGGTATATTGATTTTTTTAATGAAATATGTCGATTTTGTTTGATTTCAGTTATTCCTTTTCATTAAAAATATCATTTTAACCTGAAATATCCGCCATATTGGATCCGCCATTTTGAATTTTCCAATATTTACCTCCAAATCATGATCAGCAACCTCGAAACCCCAGAGTTTTGATTTTGATCTAATTATGTCAATTATTTACAGAGATCCGTAATTAATTATTATGAAAAATTAGCTAGTTGTTAAATATATAATGATAAAAATTAAATGCAGGTCCAAAATACATGTCAAACTTGATTAATAAGTGTTTCTGACCACTGCAAAAAAATAGGAAGGGACAGATATTTTTTGTTAATTAACCTGGGACTTTTTTAAATTAATTAATTTTCACTATGAAAATACCGCACATAACATGCTCTATGTCAAGTCAGCATAGAGACTTGGTATATTGAACTGAAATCATTGCATATCGTGTTATTTATATCTATGACATGTGCGTTCATGGTGGTCGCGTTTACTCGGACATGAGGTCCTTGTGAAACGGTGTCGGGACATATCCGGCGCAGAATAATATTTCATTTGGGATTGCTATTTAAAAATTATGATATTAAAATTAGTTCCAATTTTATAATACAAATTAAAAAAGGGGTTTTAATAATGCAGTTTAATATATAATAAATTTTATATAAGTTTATATTTTAGGGGAAGAAATGTTTCCCTTCCTTCCATGGACAGCAGGCCCCTGGTACTTAGGTATAATAGGAGAAGTATTGAGTAAGTTTTTATGGTGCCTCAAATACCTACCGAAATAGTCTAAGAGCTCTCGCTCTATAATAGAACGACAATCATGGGAGATGGATCTTTTCATTTGTAGCCTAATTCATGGGCTTCATTTCCGTTTTTTGATTTGTTCTTTTAAACCCAGTATTTTAAGAGATATGGAGGCTCTCGTAAACCACTGTTTTTGAAGTTAACAAAATCTCTTAAAATGTTGTTGAAATAATGTATGAAATTTATGTTATTTTTAATAATTGCATGTGCCATATTAGGTTATACATTTTTAAGGATGTGGGACACCTAGTAACTTAAATTAATTCTATATAAATAAAAAACATAAACCAAAACAGATAAATAGGAAACGAGAATAAAATAATACCATTAACAACTACTATTGATTAATATCCTGTTGCACCTCCTCTTGCCGCTATTACAGCCTGGCAATGTCTCGTCATACTATTTATGCATATCTATAATATCTTGACTCACCAGGACCCAATCTTCCATAATTGCGTTAGCCAATTCGTTAAGATTGACGGGCTGTCTACGACGATTCCTTAAATATGTTCCCAGAACAACCCACACATGTTCAATTGGATTGAGTTCCGGTAATCGGGAAGGACATATTACTCTAAGAATTTCATTTTTTTCAAAAAAATTATTTATAATTCTAGCTCGATGTGGACTTGCGTTATCATCCACATAACTAAAGTTAGGTCTTCTCTTAATTTCAAAGGGTAACACAATATGTCGTAAAACCTGATAGGTACCTTTCTGCGTTCATATTTTGATGAATTAAGACGACTAGCTCGGTCCTCCTTCCACCTGTGAATATACCAGCCCATATTGTAACTGGCCCCCCTCCATAGGGATCTACTGTGATCATACAGTTTTATTGGTAACCTTCACCATTTTCTCGCCATATCGTAGTGCGGGATTCAGCTCCTTTTAATTTGAACTTCGATTGATCTGTAAATAGACAGTTGCTCCACTGATTTATATTCCACTTCAAATGTTCTCTCCAAAAATATAGACGATTCCTCTTGTGTTCAATTGATAACGTGGGATGTCTAGCGGGTCGTCTTGCCCTCAAATTTACTTCATGTAATCGCCTACGAACTGTATTTTGAGATATGTTTACATTATTCACTTCTCGAACATGTTCTACTAATTCTGACGCCACAATCAGTTATAATCAGCCATATCAGTTATAACAGTAGTTTTTTGACCATGGCCTCCATCATGGCGATAATGAATGGAATTTAGTTCATGTCTTGCCCATGCACGACTTATAACACTATGACGTGACTGCCACATTTCTTTGAGTGCTTCCACTAACTGACATACCAACTGCCTGATCTAGTTGATCTATTGATAAACGCGCAATTATTCCGCTATTTAGTGTGACAGTTAGAAAACTAGTCTATTTTCTTAAATTTGACAGTTTCCAATAGAGCAATTTTTCCAAAAACCACCCTACATTATTTTTTCAAAGCCACCCTTATTATTTCCACAAAATATTAATTTTGGGTTCTTTCTTCAAAAACAGTGTTGTACGAAGAGATATGGAGGTTTATCTCTTAAAATATTGCGTTTAAAAAAAGAAAACAAAAACGGAAATGAATTAGGCTACAAAAGGAAAGAACTCGCATAATATCTTGTTCTATTAGTACAGCCTGTGTATGCATTTGAAATTTATGTAAGAAACATATTTCTACTAAATCTTCTGTATCTATTAAAATAACTGGAGACGTACCTACACAACATATATTAATTTGCTAGACCTATAGACCTATATAATAAAAAAAATTCATAGCTCTACGCCACTACAAATTTAGGACAGCTTATATTTGACCCTAAATTTCGTTGGTCCACTGCAAATCGAGCTCAGTATTTTTAAAATGTGGCCTATATGGTGTTTAACAGTTTAACAGTTGTAAAATATACCGAACTACAAAGTTATTAATTAATTATAGGGCAAGGTTGAAACTTTGTGATCCCCTAGGAGGAAACCAAACCAGGGCTATTATAGCGGTTTGACGGGCGTAGCTTTGGGTAAAAAAATATATATTAACTTGATGTGTATCGACCGGGTTTCGCATTGTTAGAGTTTGTGCTATTTTGAAGATTGTAATTAGTTGCTTTATGGCTATATACCGGCTCGTTATCACGTATTTAATCGACCGGGGTTATATTGTGACGGTTTTTACGGGCTGTTAAATAAATCTAAAGGCAGTTAATCTGCGTTTCTATAGTCCCCTCCATGGGGTCAACAGACCTGGATTTTTTCCACCCTCAATAAATTTCTTTATATTCTGGTACATTGACAAATAATGCAGGAGGACCTTACACGGAATATGCGAATCCACCCACCAAGGCAGACTCAGAACAGCACATACGGAAATTGGACTATTTTCTTTGCGTATTTTGGGCGTGACAAGGCTGATGTTATGGTATAAAATAATCACTTCAGAAGAATACGGTATTACTTGTTCGGGTTTAACGACAGCAACAAGATCAGATCACGATGAATACTTTCGTAAGTAACCAATAATTCGATTTTGTTAATATTTTTGTGTACGTACCGTACCTGCTTGTATGTGGCAATGTTTTTACATCAGTAGGTAAAAGTGCGTTATTGCTTGGTAGATTGTTTTCAGCTTGTGATGTGATGCGAGACGGATGGGTTTTTAAGTTTAGAAAGTTTTTAAATTATATCAATTTTAAGTTGCCGTTTACGTGCATTGTAGTGATTGTGCATGTGGCACATACTCCAGTCGATGAAGGCAATATGCATGAAAATTTGGAATTAGGCTCATCTTACCCTTAACTTCAAAAGTGACATGTTTTTTTTGTATGCTTGTTACCTCAGAACTCGGTCATTTATAAATCAATTTTAAAAATTCTTTTTTTGATGGAAAGGGGGTATTTTCAAGTGGTTTCCATTTTAGTTTTATTGGCATTGGACCCTGGATTCCAAAGATATACCGGGGATGCTCCGATCACTACCCAAATTTATAGATATTTAAATTAATTAAAATAATTAAAATAATATTTTCTATCGTATCAAATTGTGCAGTTGAAAACCTTTCTCGAATCAACTTAATCATCATCAAAATCAGTCCAGAGATTGTTTTTTTTCAACATAACCCCTAATTTTTAGGCTACATCGTCACTTCGGCAACCTTTTTACATGTAATTTCAAGAGCTACGTTATCATATACATTTCAACATGCCCGAATTTTTCATATCCATCAGGTAAAGGGTTAAGGGGCTCTGTCCGCGTACTATAATGCAAACTTGTAACAGTTATATCTCTGTTAATTTTTTAAAATGCCAAATTTTTTTAAAGCTTCAGTTATTCTGAAAATAAGTTATTTTTTAAAGAAATTTGAGTTTTTCATTTTTATCATTATTTTTCGAAAAATACCAAATCCAACCCGGCCAAAATTTAGGATTACATGAGTAATACTAAAATAAAGTAACTTGTAATGGGGTAACGGTCAATACAAATCTGGTGGGAATGGCAGAGGTTTAATCGCCCATTTTTTTCTCAAAAATTAGCGATGCAGTTTATTTCAAAAAAATAAAACAAATATCCCTCATATTCCAGTATTTCGGTAACATTTGAAATCTGGGAAAAATTCGGAAATAATTACTCTAGCACTGGGGAAGCTACAAGTGAAATCTAACTAATAAATAATTGTTAAATAACAAAATTACTTTTAATCTACCAGCAAGCTCTCAATATTTTCTATTCACAGAGTTTTGTCTTCGCTTTGGCCGCAATTGCGTCTGCTAGAGCAGGAATACTGGTCCCCGCTGGCTCAGTAATCAGTGCCTACCCCTTCGCCTCCCCACTACTCGCCCCCTTGGCCCCCACAGTTGTAGAAAGTAAAGCCGCCCCCTACGAAGGCCAATACGTCCCCGACAATGTCGAAAAACTCTACGACGACGGTTCCTACAAACCAGAAGTCAGCCCACTTCCATTGAGCGCCTCCCCGTACGGACTTGTACCCTCCGGATCAGGCCTTGAGGGTCAGTACGTGCAAGACAACCTCGAGAAATTGTACGACGATGGTTCCTACAGGCCCGAGGCTAGGGCAATTCCATTGAGCGTCTCGCCCTACGGACTCGTGCCTTCTGGATCTGGGTTGGAGGGGCAATACGTGCCTGACATTACTGAAAAGTTCTTCGATGATGGATCTTACAAACTCGAGCCAAAAGTACTGAAATTAGTTAGCTATTAATTATTAAGATGATTTTTTATGAAATTTAGTAGACTATTAATATGTAAATATTAAAAATATTATTTATAATTATATGCGTTTCATTATTTTCAGTTTATTTATGGCCTTCTAAAAATTGCATAACTGTAAAATGGAACCGTCACGGCGAAACAACATTAGGTGTAAAGTTTCTTGTTTTGTACCTACATATCTTGAACAAAAAAATATTCTCTCATAAACTTTTTAAGCCTTTGCGTGCTTTTATCACACAAATAATAATTAATAAGGATCTTTCTCTATATAAATGAAAACGTAAATGTAAAACGATTTATTACATTCAAATAATTTTTTTCATTTCTGTATTTTTCAACTTGCATTAAAAAATTAAAAGACAAAATATTAAAAATCTGTTTTACAGTCCCCGTATACTGCCAGTTCAGAACATTCGTTTTAAGAATGCGACGTCAGTGCACACAGCAAGCACACTGTGTTGTGCATTCCAGACCGGCCTTCTTGCACTTACACTTATATACAGTATTTGCATTTGCAAGAGACGAGCTCCATGCAGATCTGGGATGCTTCGAGTAGCGTTGTCCAGAGAGGTTCATACATGCCGCTGGTCTTGATCCAACCCCAGTCGGTTGGTGATGGCAGTGTTGTTGCAGGAACCGGGGCCTGATCCCAAACATGTCCTCCCTGGTATACTGCTCTCCAGACGTGCTGCTCCACGGCTGCCCTTGTCGGTGGGATCAGCTCGACATTGCTTTTCTTTGCAAACAGTTTGCGACGCGCCTTATCGGTGTCTGCGCTCGTTCTGTCATAAAGCAGTGTGATGAACCTTTAATACTCCTAATAGTCTCCATTAATACGATCTGGTTCAGCTGGAAGAAGAGTGAATGTCTGGGTCAGCTCAGGTAGCACTGTCCATAATGCCCATGCTGTCCTCTTTCCACGTCCAGCGAAGCAAGAGACCGTGGCGCAGCCCGTCAAAGCATGAAACATAAGTAGTGCCTGAGTTTTTTCAGGACCCAGAGCCCGCGCAATCTCATGGGCTGTTAAGAATCCGAACGTCATCCCCGAGCCAAAGGACACCCACACTTCAGTTTCCTCATTCAAGGTGCGTGCGAGGACAACAACATCAGTGTCAACTATACAGATAAGGATCTTCTTGTGGCCATTATGAGCAGCGTGTGCGGCATGCAACATAATGCGGGTGTCGGCCTCCTCGTGGTTGCAAGGAACCAGTGCTGAGGTATCTAGAAGCGGTGGCTCTCTCAATACATCATCTCATTTAGTGGTGAGCGTCAGAGAGGAAGATGAACAGCTCTGTCTTATGTTCGTCGACTCTGAGGAAGCTGGCCCAGTTCCCGGATATAGTTGACCCACCCACCACTCGTCTTCTCACCTCTGTGCCCCGCTTGGCTCTTGCTATACCTTTCAACGAATTTCATCTACAAAATGAGTAAAACCTTCGAGTAAAACCTTCAGCAGCAAACTTTTGTTGTCTTTCGGGTGTCAACTGGCGGCCATTTTGTAAAATAGCCGCCACAGCCGCCAGGGGGCAGTTGGCCGATGGCTCCACATCAAAAATTGTTTTTATTACATCGGTCTACCATTGTGCCAAATTTGACGTTTTTATCAAAAAGTGAACAGTAGGTTAACTAATTCGCTGTACTATTAGAAAATATAAGGCGTATGCAATTTTATTTCACGCAGTGTACACTGTACATGTAATTACAAAGAACTTGAAGTGAAATTAATAATTTTAATGCTTCTGTCTGTACTCCTGTTGGACCTGTTGACTTCCATGATCCATAGGTGAAATAAAGTAGCCGCAATTTCGAATAATTCTTAGAAAAAAGAATATCCCATGCCCAAAAGTTCATGATTTATGGCCTCTTAAAACTGATCTTTCCTTACATTTTTTACAAAGCTAATTATTGATGATCAGTTTTTCGCAAGTAGTTAGATGTTGGCTGAAGCTGCGTTAATGACCAACGCGGAATCGATGTCGGAGGTCGTAAAATTCCTCGTAAATCAAGAAAGAAAAATGTTCAATTTCCAACACTTGTTCTAAGACTTGTTTTGGAAAATAGTGCACGTCGTACGACAAAACTAGGCTAGGCCAATTACATTGAGCGTCTCGCCCTACGGACTCGTGCCGATTAGGATCTGGACTGGAAGGGCAATACATGCCTGACATTATTGAAAAGTTCTTCGACGGTGGATCTTATAAGCCCGAGCGCTGAAAGTACTGACATTAGTTAGCTATTAATACTAATTTATTAATTTAATTTTAATTTTTAACGCTAGGCTGATTTTTTTAGGGAATTCATGTAAATATTAAAATGCAAATATATGTATGTAAATATGGTAGATATGTAAATATTAATTTAAAAAAAAATAACAACTAAAATTAACTAAAATTTAAAAAATAACTAAAATATTTAAGGTCAACGTAAAATTGCATAAATTCAAAATCTATTAAAATCCATAAAATATAACAGCATTCCATATGTCTACTGTTACTGCGGAATATTATTTTTAAATTTTCTTATTTTGTACAGATATTGAGTAAAAATGCCCTTAATTTTCGACTAACTTGTTGCGACAACTAATTCATTTGCCAGATTGCACCAATTTAATAAAAATCCTTTTACTATTATAGGCCTATTCGATGATATTGATTAATAATATATACATAAATTATGTTTAATTAAATTTTTCCATTTTTAGATTTATTCATTTCACAATCACAATTAATTTACAATTTTTTGTTTTTACAGCCCCTGAGTACAAACAGTCGCACATAAGCACGAAAAAGTGCTTGTTTTGTGTATTGCTGTTTGTTTCTCAGAAGGTATCTTAACATATAATACAGAATAATATGCAGTATGTCAGTTAGAAGAAATTAAACAGTAACAATAATAGTGCAACGAAGAAGTATGCAAAAGGAACAGAAGTGAACGTGACAAGTCAGAATTAAATGAACGGAAAACGTCAAGTTGCAAACAAACATTACTCCCGTCATTACAGACGAAACTTAGACGAAAGAAACACTACAGGCGGAACATATGTTTTCATTGGAGATATCCTACCATCGAAAGATGACTTTTCATATGTTAGAATATCGAAAATTACCGTAATCTTTTTCTACTACAGACCAAAATTTGTTTTAAATGGTACTTATATTTGGAACTAAATATGGAACCAAATAAATAGTTTGTTTATGAATGTTTTCATAAGCGTGAAAGTGAGAAGTCATTCATAATGTGGATATTCCAACAAGTGCTGGTCGCATGAGGCCTTGCCAAGGGCGATGCGGTCCAAATTCGCGACACACATACTTTCGAGATCGTTGGGAAGGTTAAGGTCAACGAAATCGAGAGGAAAGAGGTGTTGCATTTGCCTACGAAAGCAGGAGATCATTTGACTGTCGCATTTTTTATGTGCATTCTTTTATAATTATCAACGGCATTGAAACAATTAATTGCCATATTTGTTATTATTTTATAGTGTAACAAGTCCAGTCCAGTTTAGCCAGTATAGTAACGTTTCTTGTGGTTGCTATAATCAATATTGGGATTTTTATGTTACACATTTTTTTTATTAGATATTGCTAGAAATTATTATAGTTATTAGTGTAGTGATGAATTATAATTCTGCATTAATACCTACTACCACTGCATTGTGTGTTTAATTGGATTATATACAGGGTACAAAAAGCCGTATTTTTATAGAAAAGTCTGGGCCGGTGGACAAAACTGGAAAAAACTACAAAAAGTGGAAAAACAGTGGTCCAAACTGATTATGCATCTCATACACATTCGTAAAATTGGTTGCCGAAAATATTCAATCGATAGAACATTTTCAGATTTTAATTTAATCGAAGGTTCGAAATAGACTAGGCATCGGTACTGTGTCTATAATAATATAAAACTGGCATCTGTCTATAATATTCTGAATGTGAAACGTTCTGGAAACGTTTAGAGTCAGAGTCGCTATAGTGTTTTCGTTTGATATACAAACTAGAGCAAAAAATTGTGTGGTATTTTACAAAGAAAACCCGTCCCAATTACTACAGAAGCGGTAAATCACATCACTATGCAATACCAAAATATATTTGGTGTAAAATTGTATACCGCCACAATTTCTTGTGAATACCACTAGGGTCTCAAATCCGCGGCTTACCATATCGGTCGCTATCCCTCTTCAACTCATGTAAATCCCATTTCCCTTCTCGCTCACTTCGAGGACACCTGTATGATCAAGCCAACGATTTACTGGATTTATTGCTCAGTGGCGTATGATCATGCGCAACCAAGGTGAAGTGACTTCAAAAGGTCTCTTATGTAATATTCATATATGTGCAAAACTTTAAGCCACAAAATTATTTAGTTTTGATGTATTTAAAATATATTGAAAAATTTTACATGCTGCGTGTATAACTTAGTGCTCAATTTAGCCAATAACAATTTAAAATAAAAGAAAGAAATTAAATTGATATTGCCCAGCAAGGACCACGGGAAGGTTAGAGCGCCCCTTGCCAGGATAGAACGTGGTTATGTTACTTATTATTAATATAGGTAAGACTGTGATAAGAAGAAAATTTATAACAAATTAACTCACCAATTTGCGGGATATGTTATTATTTGCACATATACCTAGTTACACTAACATTGGTATTTCTCACTTATTAGTAGCACTGTTCACAAAAACTCACAACTGCAATTCATCTCACTATTCACTATCTGAAAATAAGTCACTTTCACTACTGTCTTCATTTACATTTATTATGATTGGTTTAAGTATCCATCATAATATCGAGATCCCACATTCTTGATTCCACCTTCTTCAAATGGTCTACACATTTTATTCAGTTGGCCGCATTTACTTCTTTGATTGCACCACTGAGAAGTTTTTTCACATAAGCTAACTTAAATGTTGTATTTTCTTTAGCAAATTTCCCTTTTATTTGCGCCCAAATAAGCTCAAGCTGGGTTCAGTTCGCAGTGATATGGAGGCAATCTAATTACCTCCATTCCTCTTGCTTTGGCCATTTCATCCACTACACACTTCTTGAAAATGTTGCCTTGCCAATGTCAGCAATTTAGATTCAAGTAGTGAATCACCGTGTTCAATGTTTCTTTCTTCCAGCCAGTCTTTAATTTGCCTTTTCGCCATCCAGTTGTGGGCAGCTGTTCTGTTCTACGAGAATGATAAGAAGCATTATCTATCACTATAACAGATCCAGGTTGTAATTTGTCCAGAATTCCTTTGAACCAATCCTCGAAAACGGTGGAATTAATGTATTCATGGTAATCGCCTGTTTTCGTGGATTCGAAGGTTAAAAGACTGTCATTTACAAAACCACATTCACTTTTTGATATATTATAAATTAAATTGAGTTATTATAACATTATTGTTTTTTATTTTATTTCCTATATTAGGATAATTGCGCGCGCCCCTGAGCACCGCATTCCATTAGTTTGCATATCAAACGAAAGCACTATAGATCAAATTGATCAATACTACAATTCTGCAAGGAGTTAGTTTTATTAAATCAAACCCCATCGGGTAGCTATTGTAACTTAGTGTGTTGTGTTACTATGTTAGAGTTAGAATAAGAATGATATAGTTTATTTTAGTGTGTTAAGTTTTCTGTTTGTTTGTTTATGCTTGAATATTTATTTATTTGTTAATTGTTAATATTCATTTGTTTTGTTATTTTCGTTATTTCACATAATAAAAATTGTGCAATGCAGTTTTCAGTGCAATTTTGTTAATTTACATTATAAAATTGGAAAAAGCCACTTTACGTGGAAAAAAACATTTCTTTTGATTTTCACTAGGCCACAAAAATACGGATAATACTACCCGGTTTTTTACAGTGTGGTATCTTCCAGCCAAGCCTGATTATATGTTATTATCATTGGGCAGACATTTTTTTAAATACGCAATTTAATAAATTCCAATATTTAGTCCAAGAAGTATTCTTTTGGCGGAATAAACCGCAAAGATCCAAGCGGTAAGTTGTTTTGTTGGACAGCCTTTGTCCAGGATAAAATTCGAGAGATAAAACATGTGCACGTAGTAAGTGTATAATTTGCTGACAAAATTGGTTTCGACGGTTTGGGTAACTCCTGAACATATTGAAGCTTAAGCGGACGGTTTTCGTTTTTTGAAATAGTTTAACACTGCTTTATCGCTTACTAGTTCACATGAAGAAGCTGTATAGGTTAATTTTTTGAATACCTAAAAGGGCGCTTAGCTATTAAATCGTCTTCAACACAAATGTCGAGTGTCTTGGCAAAGGATTTCCGAGGCGTTATTTCCGGTATGGTGAATAAATTTTGGATAGAGATTTTTGTGAAATGAATGGTGAATCTAGGCGTTTTTCGTGGAAAATTTGCGCTAATTCCCTATGAGTCCGACATAACTGTTTATGATTTTAACAAACTGTCACATTGTTATGATGAACAATAGCATGAAGAACTTAGGAAATGATGTAAAAATAAATGTCTGTTCTAATGTTTTCGATTGCAAAAATATTAAAGCTTCATTTTAATCTAAGATATAGGACATAGGTAAATTTATAGGTATATTTATAGGTAAGATATAGGTACATTTTCAAAATAACACGTAATATATTTTCATAATATTTATATTTACGATACGATGGCATGAAATAGCTAAATCCATACAAACGGCGTTACGTAGAAGGGTCCATTGTTACGTCGAGTACGACCATAGAAATATAAGTTTAATTAAGTTGGGTTATGCATGTGTGTAGTTGTTATTGCATGTCATGTTTATGCAAAATCGATATGTTTAAATTCAGTTGTATAAAGGTTGAAACGTCAAGTATCGTGCGAGGGTGTTTTGAAACGCTGGTGTAGAGAATTGTTTTACTATCCTCATGAATTATTGCTTTATTATTATTGTTCAGTTGCTTCACGATTTGTCGGTAAAAATCAATCATGTCGCCTATCAGTTTCGTTTAATATGTGACTTTTTTTGTTGGATATTAAAGAATAGCTTTTATAATACATGACAAATGTTATAATACATGAAAAATGTTTAACACGGACTACTGAATTGTTTTAGGTTTGAAGCTGCCGATATATATGGATTTAATCCGTTTTTGTTTAAATCACTCATTTTTTTGTAAGTGAAAACAGAGACACATAAATCGGACAAGGAAATAACTTCCATCAATACACGATGTAATGGAAACTGTTTACTTCTATATATATACGTACACAATACGCAACACCGACACCCCTGTCTGCAATCTATAAAACCCGAACTTTTCCTGGTCTACGCCGCACCATCCATGCATGACTCACCCTCGTCTGTCTGGATGAGGATGCAGCGGCATTTACAATAACGTCCCTCTATTTAAGGATTTTAAGGACTGTTTGTGCGAATTCACGCTGACCAGTTTCTGAATCAGAGACGTCGAGGAGCTTCCTGGGACGGGGAAGTTCCTTGACAGGCTGCAATATGGGAAAGTGCGATGATGTAAGAGGGTTGAGGGGGTGAGGTTTGTAATAAATGGCCTGGAAGATGCTGTCGTTTAGGTAGTTAATTCAGTTTCGGATAAATTAATTATTAGCTTATGTCACTGAAGCGTAGGTCTCGTAATATGTTGTCTGTATTTGTAGACGGTATCCGCATTGATAATATATCTAGATTTTCCTTTGTTTTTACTACTTAAATGCAGATATAATAAAAATATACCTTACATGACACTTTTCTGGAGAAACTGATACATTTGCATAAAAAATTAAGAAGGTATTTTTAATTATTAGGTATATTAAGTTAATTTTATGTTTACTGTTAATTCAATTTCTGGAATTATTCGAGCAAGATTTAAAAAACAATTAACTGAAAATTGTTCTACAATCTCACAGACTTTGTAACCACCAGGCAGAAATTCTCAATAAAACTCTTGTCCACTACCAATGTAACCTCTATTAAAAACTCATCTTTGTTGAATCACCCTTCGGTTTCACTTCTCGTCACCATTAAGTGAGAAAAGTATTGTAATCGTCGTAAAAACCGAACAATGTCTGACAGCTAGCTGTTGCAAGGTAAATGTTTGACATAACAGGAATCGTTATGTAAAAAGTTTTATATATTCTTTTATATATAAATTTATTATCATATCTAGCTGTTTGTCAGATTTTTAAGTGAAAATGCAAAATCAGCAGTTTCTGTTTACAGATTGTATATCCCCAAAAGTGCTCAGATCGGTCTAATATAACTGGCCAATAACGTAACTTAAAATCTAAACTTCTGTTAGGTGCAATATAACTAAAAATATTGTATTGGTTTTTAGGGCATCATTTAATAGTATTAAATTAATGACGACACTAACATTGCACAATTAAATTTTAAATCGGTTTCTGTACACCATAACCAAATTTTCGTTTTTCTCTCATTAATTTGAAATTTGTTAAATAATAGTACCAGATGCTTAAATAAATACCTTACCTAGTTGAAGTTTAATAATTAGCACCCCAAACCCGAACATGCCTCCAAAACCCCCACCAGACACAGAAATCTACTTAACAATCCAGTGAAATATCAGGAGTTTCAATACATGGATTTATTTCCATGCACAACACGAACCGATTTCTAGGGGACACGAAAAAAAATTTCGCCACGCAAGTTGGGAAGATTGGCGCGAAAACACGGGATCGCGTGCTAGAGGAACTTTAGCGGAGCTGGAAACGTGCGGCGGCGAAGTGAGCGTCGCAACGCCGGTGTCACGCCACCCCCAGCAACAGCTTGCGCCGGCCCCAACGAACTAGGAACTCACGGAAGGAGTTATTACGTCCGAACACAGGTTGTGAAGGTAAAGGCGAATTTACAATTTACAGTTACATCCCAACCTACAGTTATATTTAGAAAAAAGTCCCACATGGTTCAGTACTTGGTCCGTTATTTGATAACATTTTAATAAATGACATAACCCTTTTATTCGATGCCAAATATACTGAACTATACCCTATATAACTATACCCAACGACAAAGTTAAACTTGTTTATTGATGAAGGCTTTCGCGGTCGCAATCAATTATACGATGGTTTCTTGGGTGTTGCCGCGTTGAAATGTTGTTCTTCTTTTCTAATCTAATCTAATATTTCTTTGAAGAAATATTTTTGTTTTAAGTAGTTTATTTTTTCTTACTTAGATGCTACTCCAAATAGTAGATGTGTGATTGAAGGTGAAGAGTGTTAAACGTGAAACATTTAATTTCATACAGTTATAACACCACCTATTTGCCAACCTATTTGCTTTTTGTTTTCACGCAAATGCATTTCTGAGGAGCTTCCATGAAAATACTGGCACACTAATCTTTGAAGAACACAAAGTAGAAATAGGAACATTTAAATGTTCGTGCATCCCTGGGTTGTCCGGGAAGTGCAAAAATACATTTCTGTTGTACTTTTGAACTGTACTATACTAGAATTACGAGGGTCGTATCAAAAGTACCTAAGTTACACAATTGTGTGGTTGGCGGGCAAAGTCTGGGAGTCTTAGGGAACTTGTGACTGGGTGTGGTGGCAGCACTATAAAATTTATACGCGCGTGCGTCTATAGATCCGGCAATAAGGCTCCAGCCACTACGGAGACTCCGTTGCTCCCATCGCCGATTACGAAGTTCGTGGTGCTATTCGTTTGACGGTAAAAAATATGCCGGCTATTGTGAGGTGTTGCGGCAACTCAGAAAGGCGATCCAGAACAAAAGGAAGGGAAAGTTGACAAAAACAGTTTTTTTTGTTCCACGACAACGCTCGCCCGCACGCTGCTCGTCTGACTCAAGACCTGCTCATGAAGTTTCGATGGGATGTTTTCGGACATCCGCTTTACTCCCCTGACAACAAAAAATGTATTGAAAAACAAAGTAAGTATAAGTATAATAGTATAATACTTAGTATAATACTAAGAAAAACTAAGTATTGTAACAATTAAGTCACCACCAGATTACCTTTGGTAATCGAAATTCTTCAATTTCATCTAAGATTTCTCGAAAAGGTAGCTTAATATCGACTATACTCTGGTGCCGAAATAGTGTGGAGTGATTCATACATAAAGTCACACCACCATCACAATTGAATGGTCTGCCTATTTGAAATGGATCACAGAATTTCTTAGTGTGCAAATTTGTGTACACTCTATAGAAATGGTGGGCAGAACTCATTAGTACTGGGTCTACCGCTCTCATTGGTGAGTAAATTTCATTGGTCAAAGGTAAAGACGCGGGATTTCCTTGGATATGTTGACGTATGCGCTGTTTCATGCATGTATGTTTTGGCGCGACAGTGGCGTTTCATTTTGTCTTATGTATTGTTGATTCGCGGTATAAAATAATTATAATATTGTGTTATACGCAAGTGTTTAGTGTTTTTATGCGATGGAAGCGACGAATGCGAATAGTTGCCAATAATTCCAATCGTAAGCGACCGAATTTGAGAGGAGGAGAGCTGAAAATGATCAAAAATTCCTCCTCTAAAATGATACGCCTATGGAATTTCGTTTCCTTCGCACCTCATATCCCTGAGCCGTCCATATGCTGGTGATGAATCACTCCACACTATTTTGGCACCAGGGTATAGGCCCTCCTCTGTTATTATACATTTCTCGGCATCTGTTTGGCATACTTAAGACTAGGTTATTGATGTAATTTTGTGGCACGTTTCCCATTCCCATTCCTCCTCAAAGGCTTCAGTCAGATCCTCTAGTTTCAGGAGAATTGGGCCTTGAAACTACCAATAATTTTAAGTAAGATCAAACGTTCTCTATCAGATTTAGATCGGGTGATTTTGCAGGCCAATCCATCCTAAGCACGTAGTTTTGTTCCAAAATCTGGTTAACAGTATGGGCCTGATGAGGTCATTGGCATTGTCGTCGATTAACACAATTTTTTCTCCATAGTCGCATAGGGAATAACTACTGGAACAAAAAAATTGTTCCTATAGCGTTGTCGGTGCTTCTAGTAGGACGAGGTGCCATCGGCTCGCGCAAGACGCTCATGAGTCGCTCTCGCCCTACGCACGTGTCTCACACACACTATTTTTTGTCCAGATAGCAGAAAATGGAGCGTTTCTATGCATGCGGAAGAAAGCGGAAAGTAGAAAGAAGAAGCGGGGAGAAGAAAATTATTGCAGCGTACGGAAACCTCCTGTGCCCGTGCGCGCAAGTATTTTCCGCACTAGTGCCTATAAAAAACGAAAAGCGCACGGGCATTTTGTGCGAGTTGGACTAATAAAATTCATAATTTAAATTAACCTCACTTATTATACTTATTGTTTTTCGTTATCTTTAAAATGTATCTTCTTTCGAGCATCTCTAAACGGAGTGTGCTTTGTTTCCTTCTGTTTTCTGAACACAGGGCAAATTTAAAGAAGGGAGAGCGGAGCAGTTCAACCGTGGATTGATTGTACCTAAAATTAATGACCACTTGTAAATAATTGCCAATTTATAGGAGCAATTTAACTAATTTAGAAATATTTTACTATTATTACTCACATACCTTTACATGTAATATGGATAGACCTGGTAATATGGTATCTGGCTTGAAATGGAGCGAACACACACGCATTACCGAACTTTCCCATAAACGTTTTTTCCCTTGCAACAACTCCTCTGTTGAACTCAGGTCTAGCCAGTCCATATTAACAAACTGAAACATATAAATTTGCGTTTTTACTATAATACACTACTAATAGATACGTCAATCAAAATATCATAGTTAAACTAGATATTAAAACTTCATCTTCGGGTAACAAATTCGGTTTATAATACATGATCTTTGCCACCACAGCCTCGTAGGTATGTATTTTTTGCCATTAAGCACCTCGATCAGAATGCTTAGTTGGCCCCTAATTTATATCAACTTTAATGTATTTTAGGAATTCCCTGTGCACTAATGCGGGTTTAGGGATCGTGGAAATCTTGCTTTTTGTAGGACATCGGAGAACGCAACTTCTAACTGATCGTAGATCTGAAAAGTTTTTGGTATAAATCGAGCAAAACGGCAGATTAAGTAATACGTTCTGCGTGGGTATGTTTGTGGGTGTATCGGTATCATGGCGTATAGGGAAGACGGGGGTTGGTAGACGCAATTAATGCTCATGTATTTTTTTTGTGTATTTAGTTGTTTTCCATTTCTCTATGTTATTTTTTTTTATTTTGACACTTAAAGAATTTTGTTTTATCGGTGCTTATTTGTTATAACACTGATCCATGGAGCAAGATTGGTTCGCAACAAATCAGTTGGCACAAGATGATTCTAAAACAGAAAATGTGGTTTTCACAGTAAAAAATATTGAAATCAATGACTTTGTTGTTAGTAATGAGGTAACATTTTTGGGAGTCTACCTTGATAAAAATCTCACATGGGAAACATCCAAATTATACTTGTAGAAAAGTTTCTAAAAATATATATTTATCACGCGGTCTCTTATGCAACGTCTCACAGAAAATATTACTTACTGCATACCACGGCTTAATTCACGCAGTTATTTTTTACGCTTTCTTGATTTGGGAACAATCATTAGCTAGCAGACGGCTTTTAGTAGTCAAAGAAAAGCAATCAGGATAGTTTCTGGCCTTAAGTATAGAGATGACTAAATAATAATATAATATAAACTTTTATGGGCCTTGTGCGCATTATTTGTGCACAAGGTGCATTAATATTAGGTTAGGTACATTAATATTTGACCTGCTTTAAAATTATTATAAAAGCCTTCTGACATTTTTTTGTAGACATGTGATTGCAAGTATTTATGTGCACAATTGCATTATTGCATATAATTACAAAAATACTTATTTAATCAAAAATGTCTATATCATAAATAAGTTTTATAAGAAAATGTAATATTGGAATTTTCAAATATCGAAGTTCCCGTCTACGAATAATTTTTTCTGGGCTTCGCGACGCCCATACTGCCATCACCAATTTTGAACAGAGACGTGTGGTCGCCAAACGCGTGTATTAGGTGGATTTTGCAGAATTTGGATACTTTCTTAATTTCCGAGTAATCGGCATGGAGAATTTTATTTAGATCACGCTGTATAGGAATCATTAGACGTTGTTTAAAAGCAAGTAAAATTAAAATTATAGGTTTATTATTAATTTGTGTGATTTTTGGTTAAGTATAATAAAAAGTTAATTATGTGTTATATAATGGGATTATCATTTCCAAAGTCCCGATGGTTGCGAGGATTGCGAAATCTGAGAATTTTTTGTGAATTGATTTTTCTGTTTTTGTAATTTGTTCAGTCGAAGTTTTCCCAAAACAAACTATTGTACAGTACAGTTTCCATGATACTCATAAATTATAGCCGACAGTACGGATTTTTAAAGTGACTTGTGACTACTAGATGTATTCTGCCTTTGAGGAACAGGCATTTTTATCGGTGGCAAAAAACGGATGCACCTTCTTCATCACTGTCATGGTGACAAAAATGTGACTGTCAAATTGACTTTTTATATACCTAGCAGTTAATTTATCGGGATGAAATTAAAAGAGCCTTGCTATAAAATATCTGGTTGTGTCACGCATATTTTTATTTTGTCTCTACTATCGTTTCTCTACTATCGTTTCCACAGATCTGTAATGAATATGAAGCGGTAAAGCGAGGAATGACGGTGTCCGTAGGAATATAATTATTATGGGGCTATGAAATACCTTGGATAACTCGGGGCGGACGGCACTTGTATATTCATGAGTAGGTAACTCACACGCGAGCTCACAAACAACGGTATTACAAAATCAAAATCAACAAGCAATACTTACCTAGAGAAAATAATCAAGTTATGAAATATTGGTCTATCCGCCTGCTGTCGTCAAACTCATCTTATCTGCACTTCCCGCTGTTATTTCCTCATCTTCTACCATAAAAGCATTCCTGCACATACTTCAATGACCCACATAAGGGCTATCCACATCGCTGAAGATATTTTAATTCGGGTTTATTATGCAAATGAGGCGGTAATAACAATCTGCGGATATTATATTGTCCGTTGAAATTGCCCGCCTTCCCATTCTAATGAGTTTCGCGCCCCACAGCCGACTTGAGATACAAACGAGCAGGACGCTTTAAAATAGGGCAGCTTTGTATTGAGGGACTGAACGGGGCTAGTGGAGAATCTTGATTAAAAATATTACTCTCCTTCACGCTATGCGATAAGTGCTGATTTATTACCCCTGATATGTAGGAAATTTAGTGGTGCAGTGTTATAATATAGAATCACGTAATAGATTTAGTACTCATTTTTGGGATTTTGGGTGTAATCGATGATTGTAAATTTTGAATATACTCATTCTGATTTAAAATAGCACGTTTGCTATGTGCAGATAGTAGTATTCAAGAGTTGGCAAGTTCAGAAAAATGCCATGGCGAGTGTAAAAACTGCAGATTTCATGTAACGTCTCTGATCCTTATATATATATATATATATATATATATATATATATATATATATATATATATATATATATATATATATATATATATATATATATATATATATATATATATATATATATATATATATATATATATATATATATATATATATATATATACCTATGGACATGGTACATGGGATTCCTAACAACTGATATTCTGATTGACGAGTTCTTTGGAATTTCTGATACAAAACTCTTTATTGAGGACTTCTTATTAATTTTTTAAAATTATAATGGCCCAGAAGTACTGCCCTGTAAATCAATATGTCTCACAAATTCCTTAATTTAATGTAAAAGTGTTGGCAAAACTATAACAACAAATCCCAGATAAAAATGAGCACTTTACGGCTCTAGATTTCTCCTGGAGCAAGAAACTTGTTAGTTTATACTAGTTAAGTTGTTTTATATGCGTATAGGAAGGATATTGTAAAACAATATACCATTTGTATATTTGTAATTTGTACCATTGTGCATTTTTCTTAATCTTAAAAACATTATGTTCATCATTTTTATACATTGGTATGACTTTTGAAATTTTTAAAACATCTCGAAAAATATTTTCTCTCATGCACAGATTAATATGTTTTGTAGGGGAACATATTGTATATTTTATTGTTGTTAAAATTTTCATATGAATATTGTAAGGAACGCTACTATTTATTCTCTTAAGTTTGCTTATTATATTATAAACTTCATTATAAGTTACCTCTAAGATGTTGAATCTTTTTATGGGAACGACCGCATTTGTATTATTTAATTATTCATTATATTTATTTGACATTACGGAAGATTACCTAGGTACTATATTGTCAGGAACATTAGTAAAATATTCAATTATTTCATTATATTACGTCAGATAGGTGGATCTAGCCTTCACAAATCCAATACCGAGGTATAACCAAATAAAACATTTACCATTTTATTTAGCATGTTTTTTTACATAAAATTTACTTTTGACGACGACGACGACGTTGTAATAAAAAAAACTGTAAAAAATTGAAAATCAGAAATTGAAATTTAATCACAAATAGATTTAAAACAAAAATTATACTCTTTTTTTAAATTTATAGTATAAATGATTCTCTTTAACGCGGTGTAAAATTTGTCGCAAAAATAGTAACATTAATTTTAAAAAAATGACGTTATTTGAGATACTATACAAATAATGTCAACTGTTTAAAAATGTTAAAATTATTGTTAACTCGCTTATATGTTGAGATATTCGAATGTTTTTGCCACCAAAAACTACCAAATTTAATAGACTTTATTTTGCTTTCAATAATGTTGGGTCTAGTTTTTTAAACTAAAGCCGTACAGCCCTTTAAACACACTGAAGCGCGCTACGGCGACGGAGTCACGAGACTTCCCGATGATCAAAACTCCAATTTCTAAATTCCTTGTTTTCAGTTTTTTCCGACGGACTATTAGGATGAATGTTGATTTCAGTGTTTCATTTTTTTTAGATATTGTTATGTATTATTTTCCATATTGCACTTTGCTGTTTGTTAGAGTTAGAGACAAAATTATCATGAGAAATTGTCATATAATGTTTCACATTTCATAAGGTATCACGTCTGCAATTTCTGAGCAGTGTACCTAATCTGGTGTACCTGTTAATTTATAAATACATATTTCGAGTTCCCATAAATAAATCCCGTCACTAAACGCGACGGTTATCAATTACAATTTTGCGCGACGTTAATTTAATGATGCTACTCCTCGGTATCAGCTGTCTCTTAAAACAGAGACGCAAGGATGGCGAGGAGTTCGGGATCATTAGCATGAAGAAGTAAAATCATTAGCGGTGTGAATGGGCTCTTATTTAATTGAGATTTCTGAATCTTACTAATGGGGCACCTTAAACGCGAAAACCGTAAACCCAATAGACCCCAAAGATTATTGAGAGAAAGTGTCGCTGATTTCCATCCGTTAAATAAAAATATTGTATGCTACCGCGTGAAGGCTATTAATTTACAATAATAGGAACTAACATATGCATCTTGATCACCCCGAAGTTGATCTAATTTAATTTACCGACAGCCCAAAAGCCCGATTATTATCGGGCCTACGAAAATATTTCGTGGAATGTCCATAAATTTCATTCTGTTATTGGGAAACTTCCCAACGCGTCCAGCTGCTCTTCTGAATAATTTACATGAGCTTTTAAAGCTCCGCTATAAAATATAGCACACACAGGGGCCATATATACCTAACAAGTATAAAAACTTAGGCGTGGAAATAAGTACATTTTTTTGCAATTAATCTAATTAGCGTAACATGATGTTACAGGATCGCGGACAAGCGCGGGGGCTGGGGAATTTGGGATGGTCCGAATGAGGATATTCGGAAATAGCACTGACCTAATAAATAAAAGTATAAAGATATTTCACATTAATACGGGGACGGTGGACGAGCGGTTTAGCGCGCTGCCATGCATATCTCTACCCATTAATGGCAAGCAATAGAAGACTAAACAGTAACAACAAAATGATATACTTTTACACCTGCATATTGAAGCCGGCCCTTACGTACGCGGCGCCGACGTGGTGCAGAACTTCGGCCATGAACATAAGAAATGTAAAGGTATAAGATATCAGAAAACAAATACCTATGCCTCACCACGGACTCCAATAGATACATCTCCATCAGAGACCTACACAACCTTTGCCCGACATAGTACCCATGGCGGACTATACATTTCACAAAAATTCTACGAACTTAAACTGAATGTCAGTTCATTCACAAATAACATATCATGCATTAAGGAGTATAACACACATTTTAGAATTAAACGCAATCTTATATCACAGAAATTACCAATTTTTACGCAAGTAATTAGATTAAAATTAACTATTAACTTCACTGCTGGCCAATAGCTTGGAATAATTCAAAATTTTAATGTAACTTTGAATGCATATATTTTCTGAATAATATGGGATATCGAAATAGGGGTTTCAGGACGCTTTTGGAAATTTCGTTGGTAATAAATAGCGTGAATATCATGTTTCTATTGTGCTCAAAAAAGGGGGTGTGAAACCTACACCCTACAAACAAATCAAAATTTCATTCTTATCGAGAATTTAGGAACACCAAAATCGAGATAAAATATTTATACCACGATAGCTTATGGAGCAATTCTAAAAAAAAACAGATTTCGCATTTTTTTATATTTCGCTTATTTTCGTATATACGGGTTTTATTGAAATTAGGAATTTTTTTTGAAAATTCATATCTTACTGTTTAAAAACAAGTGCAATGGATTTTTTTCTTATTTTCAAGTAAGCTTACATGCCTCTAACTATCTCGGTAGCTAGAATTGTCATTTCTTATACAATGTGCCTGGGAAAACATTTAATAGGCATGTGTCACAAAAGTTTTAAAATATTTTAAATCTGTGAAGAGAGACCTTAGACAAATATCTCAATATATCAACGGCGTTTTCAATTTTTCTTGGTCGGATGAGTATTATTACAGTTACAATTTCGTTGTAATTACACAGTAAATCCCTATATAAAATATTTAAGAAACCTCCGGTAGTAACTAATGAACTTTTGGTCTAAGTATTGTAGCAATCAAGTCACCACCGGATTAGCTTTGGTAACCGAAATTCCTCAATTTAATCTAAGATTTCTCGAAAACGTTTCAGATAGAGAAAAATGGTGCAAGTACAAGTTCCTATCTTAATTTTTTTAGAATAATTAATATAAATGTTAGCAAGCTGGAAGAGGTAGTTTAGTATCTAGTAGGCACTCCTCTATTATTTAGGTTTCCTTGGTAGACCAAGAGTATACTTATGTCTACTTAAAATTCCTGAGCAATAATATTTTTTAATTAATAGAAATAAAAATCAATGTAGGATCAATCAAAATATGAACTTCAGCCAGTAATAGGTACCTAAAATTTTATAATAAATTAATAGGCTGTATTAATTACTAAATATGTATTACTAATGATTATTGACGACAGATTATGCATGAGGTACTTACAAACAATTTTCTAATTATATCGAGTGGGTAAATATTTTGTTTGTGATAACAGCTTGGTGTCTGTTTAATTTACATAATACACGATATATTACTTATTAGGTATACAATATTTTGATAATTATGTTTTGTAAACAAATAATGTACAGCGAATTTTTTTCTTGGAATTTGGTTGTATTTATATAAGCATTTTGTCTTCTAATAGATCCCATGTTTTTATTTTCCTAGCCATCTCCTTCGTGTCTGTTAATTAATTAACCTAAGTTTAGCGTATTACTAAGATTGTAACAGTATCCCCCCTAACTTGTGACGCCTCTCTTTCCATCAGTGCAGCCCATGGCTCGACCTTCTGTAGTCTACTTCTACTTAAATTGTAATTTATTTTATTTTTAAGTTTATTTATTGCGTAATATAGAATCTAATCTCTATTACATATGGAGCAATAAGTAAATATGTTAAAACAAACATGGGTTAACATGTGTAGAGAAATCATCCATTGACAATTACCCTAATATAAGACCCGGTATGATCGTTGTTTCATT
The DNA here is from genome assembly GCA_964058915.1 of Tetropium fuscum. NCBI lineage: Eukaryota > Metazoa > Arthropoda > Insecta > Coleoptera > Cerambycidae > Tetropium > Tetropium fuscum. Next base: position 77,139 of record CAXKVY010001193.1, on the reverse strand, counting down.
CTAGTCTTCATCTATTTCCTCTCTCAGGTCTAACGGCCATTGAAGTTGGAGTATTCTTCTGACGTTTAGTGGGATACTCATTTCAACTATGCGTCTACGAGCCGAAAATATTTTTATTTCTTCTGTGACAAATGGGATTTGAAGGTCAGTGTAAGGTGTGATGTATGAGACGTTCCAAGGCGCGTTGGCTATAGAGCGGAACACTTTGGATTGTAATCTTTGGATTATTTTAATGCTTTCGGCTTGGTACATCCACACAGTTGGATTCCGTTGTTCTGTAACCACTGGGGTTTTTACCAGATTGACCGATGTTGAAATGAAAGGGAGCGTCGGGGTTTGCAAAAATATGTATACATACATAAATATATACACACAAGATCTCATAGTCCTGGGTTCGTCGCGTATGCTTTAAAGTTAGAAGGGGAAATCTTAATATTGAAACATGGAGATTCAGCTTACCTCATATGCTCTCATGATGTCGGTGTTAATCCTGTATGGCTAAAACCTCACATCATCACTAAGATTCACGAACTAACTTTGTCGGATAATATTGAATTGCGTTGGTCAAGAGATTAATTCAAATAACTTCAAACCAAGATATATATTTAATATTTAACAGAATAAATTACGCTGACAATAAAACATTTACACTAAACAAACTATAAATTTGGACACAACCAGATGCGTCGCGCAAATAATGAATCCATTCATATGAAAACAAAGCTAACCGCTAGGGTTAAGTAGACCTGATTCTAATAGAACAATTTTGAGTGCCTTTCCGCTTATTAAACTATTTGACTTTAAACCCGAATTTACTGTATGAAAACCTGCCAGAAACTGCATAATTTTGGCTAAGATTGTTGCTCCAGTCCTCGCTGGGCGGGACCAAAGTCGATCTTTCATCCCCTTTAAGTAATACCACTTACTGGGGGTGAAATCTCCACCAATCCTACGGGACCTACTTTACCCCTTACATGATCTCAGGAAACTATTCCCGTACTCTAACGACATCTGGTTGCAAAATAGAAACTAAACATTTTACATGACATTTCTGAGATTACTCTTTCTGCATCAATTAGTTAGCTGTTTGGCCATTTTTCCCATATCCGAAAACCATAAATTAAGTGACGCTTCTAACGGACGACTATTATTTATGGTCGAATCTTTTCATGACGCTTTTATGGATCCTGTTAATTTTACAATTGTTTTGAGATATTTTACTTTTTGGTAGTTACACATCTGTTTGCGATTACGAAGTTATGCATTTACGAAGCTATGAAATTTTGACAAGACCGTACTTAAAGAAAACACACTATACAAGATGAATTACTCATTTAATGTGGACCTTCTTAGAATTCTCTAAATAATAAACAAAGGACTTCTTGGGTTGCTATTCCCTTTCCGAACAGAATTATGACCTACACTTTACCATTTTGTTACAGTTCCATATCGGTTTAATTATGTATTGGTATAGTAACAGTTTATTTTCTATAGCAAGTTTAGATTTTCGCAAGTTGTCATTTTGTCTTAAGAGTTCTATACACCACGTGACTTTTCAGTCATTTTTCATCATCACCCCGCGTAGCAAACGGCTTCTACGGGCGAGATACCTAAGCGAGTGCATACGAAATCATTGTTGATTCGCGACGGCAACGTAGCCGCGTTCTAGCTCTTGCGCTAGCAGTCTAAGCAGACATAAGCAGTAGCACCTCGCACCTAGCAGTACTAATTCGCATGTTGGAAGTGGCCGACGGTACGACTAAACACAGTATTACCAAAGTTTACAAAATATTCTGTAAATTTTGGTGTTATGCCAGGTAATTTATTATGTGAATTTAAAATTCAGTCCATTCAAAATCCTTTCTCTGTGGAAGTATTAGCACAAAGTATATCTAATCATAAATTGAATAGATAATTCCAAAATATATCCGTTTTATAATAATAATAAACCCATGTATTTCCAACAGATAAAATCCCCAATTACAGGAAACGTAAATAAAAAATAAATGTATAATAATTACAGTTAACCATTTTGGTTTTTCTTCCTAGCTTGCTTAGTTTTCGAGCAATTCAATTTTCTCTATAGGCTACGCGCCAAGAATTTTAAAAAAGCGAAAATTCGCGCATATTAAAAATACAATATTTTGAATATCTTCAATATTGATTTTCTCGAAAACTATAGTATATACAAAAATATAAAAGAGAACTTGTTTTATGAAATTAGTCAATTAGTCTTTTTTATAATAAATAATTATTTCCGAATTTTTTTTTTAATTTGAATTTGGTATTTCTTAGTACCTAAATTAGCTGATCTTGTTCTATGATTATGAATATACGACTGAGTTACTACTATGCTTATGAATTTAGAGTAGGGTGAAATAAATATATAGTCACAAGTATTCTTACCGCTCTCTTCTGTAATGTAAAATTTCTTTGAGCGTGGCTGGAATTTCCCATATCATCGCTCCATAGCAAATTCCTGAGTGAAATAATGAAAAGTACGATAAGAGTAGAGTGGAAACGTTCACCACCAACCTCATATTACAGTTGCAGTTGATATTACTGTACCAATTTAAATTGTCATCCAACGTAAATCCGAGGAGCTTAACACTGTTCCCGCTTGTGATGCTGTGGTTTGAAGTTATAACTAATTTCTGTGATTTGTTCTCATTTAGTTTGTTTGTTCGCTGAGAACCACATATCTGCGTTTTTAATAATTTCATCGATACTTTCAATAAAACAAGATAAGTTATTAAAACTGTATCGTCTGCGAAAAGTATACATTTAAAAGGCATTTATAAGACGCTGGCGCTACAAGAAAAACCTACGGCTGACCTAATTCGCTCTTGCTAAATCAAATATTTGCACTCTTTCAGATACCCAATTATTCATCTTAACGGTCATTACGTTCCCCGATTTCGCTGAATTATCAATTTATAGAAATCCGGAGTCAATGAGGTGCATCAACCACCAGTTCTGCATCTGAGCAGTTACATCAGAAACTAATTGAGTTAATACAGACAAGTGAGCCAATGTAATGAGTCCGGGTTTGATAATGTCGCCTTGAATTAGATACACCACAGGGCGAATGTGGATAGAACTAATGAAAAGACAGCAAGTATACAATTTCCCAAGTCAAATATTTGCGACTGTCTATCAGGGCAGGCATGCAGGGGCGGGAGTTGCGGGCGGCCTGAGGCGTATGGTTTTTTGTAATGTGATATGTGTTTGGTTTTTTATGGAGATGCAAATAAACTTAATAGTTTTTACTCAAAATTTCTCACTAGTATTAGGAGTTCAGTTTCTAAATTTGGGTATGCTACTGCAGATAAGAAGCTACTTTATACCAAAATTCGATTTCCGTGCAACAATAACTGCAACATTTTATTTTTCAATGTACCAGTGCGCCATTGAATTCCCGTTATAACAATATGCCACAAGTTGAATTTTTTTCAAAACTGAACCACGGAGTACCCCACCTACACAGAGGCGAAAGCTACGTGGGTACCTTTTATCTTTATGTACCTAATTTGAATGACCTTGTACCCCTTATTAAGACTCGAATGATACAACTCTCTGTACACTGAGAAAACTATATTCATTAAATGTTAGTGAAGTTCAAACAAATTAAAGAATTGAAGACATATTCTGTACCAAGGAAACAAGTAATAGTAATAATAGTAAAGTCAATTAATAAAGCATGCAACAGTATACTGAAATGTGATGTAATACTCATACATTTTATTAAAAACAAATTTGTGGTTAGACTGGTGAAAGTTTAGGTTTATTAGAATACCCCTTATTAGGCACATGCGCACTGAGATTTGGTTTGGGCGGGAATGCTCGCCCTCGCCTCTATGTATGTGGGGTACTCTGTGACTGAACCATGACTAGATAAAACAGGAAAATTCTAGTAGGCTTTGTAAGTGCTTGCTCACTTAGGTGTTACGAGTTATCGATCCAGCTGCAAATCTGTTGTATGAAATTGAGGATAAAGAGCTTTAAATTCAATGACTTTACTAGAGTAAAATGACTGAGTACACACATGTGACAAAATTGTCTGTTAAAAGTTGTAAATCCTGGTGTCAATCAGTAAGAACAAATTATCAGTGTGTATCAGCAAGTTATCAGTGTGTAGGTAAAAATACGACTAATAAGATTCCAGTGTGTTCAAATGAGTTTCTTTTGTAAGTTAATTATAAATTAGATAATAATCTTTTTTGCATAAGGTAAATAACTTGTCCTTATTTTATCTATTTACGAACAAAAAAAAACAGAAACAGATAGCCACATTAGATCTACGAAAGAAATATTATACAGGACTTGATTCTGAATAGTTGTGAAAACTAAACCAAATATAAAGCGTGCCATACACTACAGCATGTAAAATAAAAATTAATCTTAGAGGAAGTAAAGAAATCAAGACAAGAACTGAAAGCAACCGAAGAGACCGTAGAAGTTAGTCTTACAAAAATTTCGTAGAAACTGAATTTACGTATCCAGATAAAACAAACAGTTCCCCGGAATCCCTAAAAATTCAAAGTACTACAGAGAGACATAAAAAAACGCAGGAAATATCCTTGGACAAATCTACCCTCCAAACTCCAAAGAAATCCTCCACTACTGTAGCGGAGAATATCAAAGGAAAAAAAAGAGGTTAAAGAATCTAGCAGTCAGATAAAAGACAATATTAAAACTCGTTATGGCTTTCTCGACCATTGGCGGGTTGGTGGGATTTTCGCACTTATTCTGTAACGGTAATTCGCGATTGAGTAGTGCGTTGGTTGAGATATTCGCGATTGTGTAGTGCTGTTTTACTGTGATTGTGATGCAATATAATATCAGTGAACAATGAAAAACATTCCAATACGTAGGCACTATCGAACGGTAGCCGAGAAGAAAATTATTTTACTACATACAGAGAGATCACCCTCATCGCGACAAGAATGAATTGGTGCATATATATTCGGATTATACAGAAGCATCAAAGTCAAGCATATACACATTTTTAAGAGAAAGAGAAGATACATGGAAGTGTATAGCCACCGAAACCAAAAAGCGGTCGAAATAATATTGTAGTGGACGAAGATGCAAAAAATGAGATACGTAGAACTGTCCACGGTTTCTTTAGAAATAACTAATTGCCCACTTTAGATAAGATACTGCAAAGTATAAGTGAACATGATATTATATATAAAATGTGCAGGGCTAGCCTGAAAAAAAAATTGAAAGACATGAATGTTATGTATGAAAAAATAAACGGAAAGAGTACTCTCATATAAAGATATGAAATAGTTGCTTGGCGGATGGATTATCTTCGAAAAATAAAAATGTTTCGAAACGAATAGCGGAAAATTTACTACACTGATGGAAACAAGGGTCAACGAAGGACATACTGTGAATAGAGTCTGATAGGATGGAAATGTGAAAAATGCACGGCAAGCTGTGATTAAAGACTGGTTTAAAGATGCCGTCTGGAAAAGGTCGCTGTTTAATCATAACGCATATTGAAAGTGATAGTGGATTTTTGCCTAATGGAGAATTGATATTTCAATCTAAGAAGACCGGAGACTACCACAAAGAAATTAATTCCGAAATATATGAGAAATGGTTTGCCGGCGTACTTAAACATTTGGAATTAGGAAGTGTCTTGGTTAAGGATAATGCGCCTTATCATAGCGGAATATTTGAGGAAACATCCCAGCAATTGTGGAGAAAGAGGAGAGTTGTTAACAAGAGTGGTTAACAGAAAAGGGTATTCCTTACCAAGAAAATTTAAATTCCTTACCAAGAAAGGCGGAATTATTGTAAGTTGCTAAGGTACATGCCCATTAATATAATAAACTAGCAGTGGATGAACTGGCATAGACGCATGGCATAGAGTCACATTGTTGAAAATAGTGATATTAATTACCTGTTTTTAAGGTAGGTATTAAGGTATTAAGGTTTAAGATATTAAGGTGTTCTTATTTTTTGTTGAGAATTACTTGCTTTATTTTGGAATAATATTTATTTTTTTTGTTTTTATTTTTTGTTGAGAAGATTTTACTTATTTTGTAATATATATTTTTTTATTGTTTTTATTTTTTGGTGACAATTTTTTGCTTTATTCTGGAATATTTATTTATTTTATTGTTGGGAATTTTGCTTTATTTTGGAATATCTATTTATTTTATTTTTCCGTTTTCAAGTTTTTTAACGGATATTTAGATGTTTTGTTTATATTTCTTTTTGTTTCTTGTGGAAACCTACCGGCCTACCGGCGAACCACTCACTAAAAAATGGTAACTTGCTGAAAGCAATACTTTATTAGTGGTGTAGAAACTTGAATTCAATATCAGCTGTGATGTTTACAATATGCATTTAAAAATCTAGAAGGGGTTTACCTTTCAACCTCCAAAAAAAATGCCTACGCCCATGAGTAATGCTTTGTATGTCAGATTTGCTGGTCATTCAACTTTCCATACTTCTTAGAACCACTGTAAATAATGAATACTGATCTAATGAAATGAAAATATTTTTTTATTATTCCAAGTAAATATTATTATATATTTAAATTTAAATTGCTTGGAAAATTTAATGTGGAAACAACGTTTGATCAATACAGAAGGCGCGTATGTAGGTATTTTCTATAGCTTTCAAATACGTAATATTTTCTAGTTTACCAAAGACGACACTATATAAGATAATTATAGATGCCTATGTCGAAGTCTTAGCTAAAATTCCAATCAATAAATTTGCAAACTTAAATCATCCAAAAAATATTTCTACCTTCATGTTACATCCAAGGTTATGGTTTGCCTCCGCTCAGCTAGATGGCTTTTATCGATTACCTTCGCAAATACAGCGCACTCTTTCTCATTTAGTTTGCTTGGAGATATTATAAATGTTCTTCCATTATGTAGATGGCCATACCCACGTCCTAAAGAAGCTTAAATAAAACCAACAATTAAACTTAAGAAGCTTAAAGTAATTGCTAAAAACGATGCCTATTTTCGGTTATAATTAATGCAATATTTTCTTATCCATATGTGTACATCACGTATAGAGGTCCGCGACACTTGATTCCGCTATGATGAGACGCGACCGACGCGACGTATGGATACCATTAACAACCAGATCAAATCATTCGTCCGAAGTAACCGAAGTAACTGAACTATCGGCCATACTAATTTTTCGAAATTAATTAGCCTGATAACAGAGGGTGCAATATATTTTCCACATACATATAGAATTGCATGAAATATTAAATTTACCGGATTCACAGAGCTACTCCAAACACTCTACATTAATGTATTAATGCCGACGCGCACTCCGAGTCTCGTGCTTCATAAATCCGGAATGTAGTCTACAAGTCTATTCCGACAATTGCAAGAGCATATGAATTATTTATCTAACTCGACTTATGTAAATATGGGAGTTCAAGCTTTTTCAATTTAAAATGCTGTGAGGGTTAGTTTACGTGGCTAACGCCCATATATTCATTGTTTATACCCCAGTCAAAATAAACATTTGAGTTTGCAATAACTCGCATAGAGCTGTTACAAATAATGTATGAAAAATTCCCACCGATGCTATGTGTGTTAATAAATTTATTCAAGGTCAAAGGTCAATAATATCGTTTTTTGCATTTTTCTCTTAAACGGTACCTAAGCGTTAGCGTAAAAATAAGTCAGACAAAAGTTGTAGACCATACAATTGTTTATATAGTTTTTTGCATACGAGTCACCATTCTCGAGATATGGCGATTCCAAAAGTTGAAGTAATCGCCGTATTCTGCATATTAAGCACACATTTCCATACCACCTGTGAGGAAGTGGACAAGGCGCACTTTTTTTAAATGTGGTCTCTCTCCGCATACGCCACGATCTATTGTGAATAAGATTTATTTATTAAAAAAAAAATGGTACTGTTGGTACCATTTGTACTATTGGTATAATCGAAGTGGAACGCATTATTGTTGAGATCGGGAAAATTGAAGTCTTACTGATAATCTTCAAATGTTTCAACAGTAATGTCTTCTTCGCTTTAATCTGCTTGTTGAATATCTCTAAATTAGTCTAAGAAGAAAGATTCATTAGTTATCTCCTCATTTATATTATAAGAATCCTCATCTGGTATACTTTTTTCTTGAGCAGGTGGGAGTTTGAATTGACTCCGAAGTATTCCTGAAGACGGTTTGAACCTTTGATGTGACTGATGTGGTTTTCCATAAACACCAAAACACCGAACACTATACTCAACGCGCGTTTCGCCAATCATGTTGACATCATCGGGAGATGATTAAAACTAAACTAACACTAAGAGCGTACCCTATTTATACCTAAAAAACCATGACCGCCTACCAAAAAGGGCGGGCTATTAGGGGTAATAAGTTTGTTACAGGTTTTGACTACATTTCGTACTACGGTAATTATTTTTGTTAACGGATTTCTAGAATGTTTTTTATGAGGACCATTAATAATGAGGTTGTTAACCCTTTCATAATAGTCCTCTTTATCTAAAATAACAACCTTATTACCTTTATCAGCTTTTCAATAAGAACAATATTTTTCTAGCAATCGTATGGCAATTTCTCTCTCCTTTTTGGATCGTTCTGCCTTATGGACGTTTTTAACAATATTATTAGAAATTTGATTGCTGCAAGCTTCTCTAACAAATCCTCTGGATGAGTCAGGAAGGTATTGAATAGAACTTTCAACACATGATACAATATCATCTAAGACACCCTCAGACGCCGGCAAAGCAGAATTTAACCCCTTGTTTAAGAGCCTATGCTCATTCTTATAGAACGATTGCGAATATTGATTTTTGGCAATGTTGATGACCTTCTGAGGAATATTTCTTCTCGATGTACGTGCGATTATTCGTTTAAATTTTTTGTTTTGTGAAGATCATTTTTTCACGAATTTTGCCTTAATTGATAAAAACACAATCCTCTGAAGGTCACACAATTGTTAATGTTCTAAATTACTTAAATTAAACGTACGCTTTTTAAATAGTCCATATTCTTCTATTTCAAGCATACCTCGTTTACTGTACTGAGATATTTGATTTCTAAATCTAGCCATTTCTGTTTTGCAATGAGTGTGACTTTATCTGAAATTATTGTATTTTTAGGACATTGAACTTGAAAAAACTGAATTACTTTTAGAAACCAAATAATAGCACCTATTAATCTAATCTTAGTACTAAATTTACGGTATATATTGAGTTCCGCTGACCGTGAACCCATCCTGATCCAGAAGAGGGTTGGAACCATTGATGGGAAACTGACACCGACGTGGTTTTCCACAAGCTGCAAAACACTGAACACTATATTCGAACTCGCGTTTATCCAAAGTGTTATCTATTAATTTCCAACCCCAATCTTCTGGGTCCAGTTGATTGCCTAGCCACACTTGAGCTTGATAGTATACACGATATAAATATTGATAAGTAGAAGCAGATGTTGCGATGGAGTAAGACAAAATCGTTGTTTTGGAACTCCATATATAGTAAGAATAAAACGAATCCCATTTGTCATGATAACTTGTGGAGAAGAGTCAATTGTCTTGTGTCATTTCGACACTAAAATAGAAAAAAACAATATTTCTGCTTATATTGAACGTCCGATGATGTATAGCAATGAACATTAGTATTTTTAACTTTTGGAATCGCCATATCTCAGCAATGGTGACTCGTAGGAATAAAAGTATTAAAGCAATTCTTGTAGACAAATTGTTCTACAACTGTACAACTTTTGTCTGATCTATTTTTACGCCAACATTTGAACAATGCAAAAACCCGGAATCGGTACGGATTTTCATACATTATTTGTAATAATGTATTTAAGACCTGTACCAATTTTCAGCTCTAGGCAAATTATTGTACACTTTTACACTTTTTTTAGTTTATTTTGGCTGGAGTACTATCCGACTGCACTGTGTCGTTGCAGGAATATCAGAATTAGGGAAGCCAATATTTTCCGCCTTTAATGTGTCATTATCTTATTGCATCCCAGTTAAAGTTACGTTCTATAGATATGGGATTTTGTTATACTGCGTGAACATCATAAACGATCTGATCAAATGGTAGTTTTTCGGTAACATGAGTCCGGTAGAAGGTTTATCAGCGGAATTATGTGTTTTTGGGGTGCTGAACACGAATCTGAAGTTTATCAATTTATACATTTGTATATTATTTATGAAAATGTAGTGTAGGTATGTGTTTTTTTTAGTTGGTCCATATATCGAAACTAAATTTGGTTCCAAATTGGTGCAATACCTACACGGCTTAGGTATCTACACCAAGCTGTGTTATTAGCAATTTTACCGAGATTTTCCAAATAGCTTACCGTGCTGTAAAAGGATAAATAATATTAGTTGTTTGTGTATACTAATAGGCTTACTAAATCGAGTGACTCTAGCAGAAATTGCTTCTGGGCATGGTTTGATCAAAGGCCGGTAGATTACGTTTCGCTCTGCATTACTGAATACTGGTATTTATATTTCCTTCCGTTTACCGTTTAAATGTGTCGCAGTTTCGTTTTTACGTTCTTCAGAAGTTAATGACGTTTTAATTCACCGTAAGAATATTCAGGGGTAAGTTTTTAAAGTTTTTTCCTGGGGTGCGAGCATATGAATTTCGCGATTTGAATATTAACAGTAACACGCACCGAGTGGCTCTTGAGAATATTGTCTTAAATGGCGAATTTCACTTTCTGTAGAAGAGTATTTCTATTGTCACATTTTTCTTCTGATTGTTTTCTGACATGCATCAACTGATCTGTAATTAAATATTGCAAATTCTCGTTTAGCATTATGTGTGTAGAATTACACTGTATATATGGAATATTATGTCAAGAATATAATATATGTAATATAAAATATTTAAAAAAATACACAAGATAATATATTATCGCAAACCATTTCAACAATAATGAGTAACAAACAATCAGGTAACAGGTAGTACCTACATGCACTATTATGTTAGTTAAGAAATTTTTGGTTATACTGCAATATCATTGCAATTTAAATATTCTCCAACAGAATAAAAACTATAGTTAAGCAACATTTCCTTTGTTCTAATTTTAAATAATTCAATATTAGTAAATTTCTTGAGATAAGCTGGTATCTTGTTTAATTTTATAGACATTATGTAGGTCCATATGCTACGAGATATATTTTATGTTGAGGTATAGTTATATTACATAGGACTTAGGAGATGACATTTTAAATTTGCTCTATTGTCAGTAAATGTATCTTGATTGCTTTTAAAGTAATATACGCAATTAAAAATATATAAACAATACATAGTTAAGATCGCTAGTTCTGGAAATAAGCTACAGTAGTGTAGCGCTGTCGCATATCCTTAAATGTTAGGGATTTTTTTTTGCGAAATAAACAGATTAAAAATTTTATTGCCATTTTATACCCATCTATTTGATTGCCCATAGCTCGAAAACTACTGGACAAATCTGAATCGAGTACAGAAACTTATCTGTAGAAAATTTGTAGAAAAACACAAAAAAACGGTAGCGTGCACGTTTGTGTGGTTTTTGGGGTTGTTCTTCAATTCTTCAATTTATTGCCTGATATGGTTGGGCTAAAGGCAAAATAAGTAGTATTGAGTTTATTTGTCAAAAAATCAATGTGATTTTCCCACGATAGATTGCACCTATAGTATATTAAGTATCAAGAAAACAATTATTCATCCAATTTTATATGAAAATAGAACCCTTAACATTCGTGATGCTTATACTATTTTTTGTACGATCGCAATAAATGAAAATGAATTTATTCATATGTATTTAATTTTTTATGTAATGTCAAAAATGACGTTTTGGACATCTATTTATATGTTTACTGTTCAGTCACGGCTTTCTTAAATGACAAAATTGACAATTCTTGAACTGGTAGCTATAGTGTTATTTATTTGTTAATAAATTGGTAGTTCTCGAATTTTAAGACGCGTTGTTCCATTTACGAGAATTTAAAAGAGCAAAGTGTGTAAAATAAGCGATTCGTCCTTAGATGCAGATGTAGAGTTAGAAGAAGCATCGAGTGTTGGATGTTCCGCATTAATTCCTGAGAAATCAAGAGAGCGATACGAAACATATTAGCATAAAAACATATTAGCGAGAAAGTTATGTTGGCGTACTTTGTCAAAAGGAACGAAAAATTAAAAACTTTAGGAAGCTTATGGGTAGATAGTCTGAGAGCTGTTAGTCATTTTTGGGTGGGTATTTGAGGCAAGATGAAAACTTGTTCAATACTTCTCCTATTATACCTAGCACAGAACACATCTACGATTCTGTAGACGCTAAAGGCTAGCGGGACTAAATGGACTTTATATTTTCAAATAAGATATTTTTTTTTGTAAAAAATATTCTTGAGGAATTCTGTAATTTTTATACTTAAATATTTAAAGAGGGAAAAATGAACCAGCCCGATTATTTAGTCGGATCTAGTTTACCAGGTTCTTGCAAAATTATTTTGCAAAAAATTCTTAAAAATGTATGCACGCTCAAATTTTAACAGCAGATTATTTATGACTAAAAATAAATATCTTAAAAAGCACAGGCCATTTCGGTGGGACATTCTACTTGCCATGTGATCGAGAAAGTTACGTATGAGTGTGAGTGAGCAGTGCTATAGGTAGGTTGCGTATGAGTAGTTGGTATGAGCAGATGTGAGCAGGAGAACGTATATCGGCAGCTGTCTGCGTCCCAGAACGCTGCCATGCTATTGGCTCGGGTAAGATCACGTGACTTACAATACTCCACATCGAAAGATTTCACGTCGCGTACAATAAACATTTACATTTTGCACTTTTTGCATAAATAATTATTAATCTATTATATTTGTGAACCGGGCTTAATGTCAGTGATCATCTATGATCTCTGCGTGATTGTGTAAACCGGGCTTTATGTCCTTGATGTATGTGAAGTAAGTTGTATTTGAACTGTCAATAGAGAAGTATTAATATTGAAGGGAATTATTTTATTAAAAGCGTAAATGTGTTAAAATCCACCTTCTAAAGTGCCCAGAGCCCAATGAGACAATATAATTCAATTAAATTTTGAACTGAATTCTAGACAATCCATTCTAAATCAGTGCGATGTTGAAAATTCAATTTTGACAATTATTTACTTACCATTATAGAACGGTAAGTGTTACTGACCTACTACTACTACTACTTGATACAACAATTACTACTACTACTACTACTACAATTTTTCAACAGTTAAAAAATTATACAATCAAATACCAAATACAATAGGCCTTTTCATATATATAATTAAGAAAAAAAACTGATAGCAAAACTACACCTGATTATTAATAAAAGAATATTGAACAATTATGAAGCCATACCTAACGAATTTTCCAGATCCCGATTGCCCTCTGTTTTGGGCTTTGCTGCCAAATTAAGTGGAGACCGTTTCTGACTTTCTGCAATTCTTTAAAAATTATTCAGACCAGGTACAAAACGTATACTTAATATAATAAAGAAATGTGGAAATAGACAGTGACAAATTGTATATGGGCGCCCCGGGAGGCGTCAGCGAAAGAACTTCCCAGACACCACTCAACTGACAATGCGAAGTCAAATTTTATTTATTGTTATTTATTATTAAAATTCTCGCGACTAGACTCCAGAGACCCGAACCGCCCTTGTCTTTATTCCGACTCTGTCGACAAGCAAGTCGCGGTACGCCCCGCTTGTTGTATCTGTTTATTTGTTTTTATTAAATTCCTTGAAGGCGGTTTTGTATACCTCATATCTACATAGGGCGCTGTCGCCGGACCTTTTCCACGCAACATTCTCGGTAATATTACGAATTCTGCGTGATATTTTATGCAGCGCACCCAAAAATATTAGTAGAGGAACACCCGGCATTTCATACGGACCAAAGATGCATAGAAGAAATAAATTGCGAATATTTCAGTTGAATTCCTTCTTACAAAGGAACCAGAAAGATACGCAAGCAGATATACCATGTCGATGTTGCTACGCCCACCAATGTCTATCAGATATAAGTATTGCACCACATAAAGAAAATTGCAAATAATAAACAAAAATCATGTTGCTTTATACATTTAGTGTCGTTTTCTTAGTAGATTAGACTGTGATAATCAAACAAAAATTTCTTTGAGGCAGGATTTAAAGCAACATGCGCAGTAAATAATTCTAAGAGTAATTAAAAAAAAATAGTGGCGACAAGTATTGCAACATTTGTCTTGTTAAGGTCTGATTAAATAAACAAATAACGAACTATTATTAAACACTAAATTAACAAGACATTTAAAAATGTATTTCCAAGTATAATAACCAATAGGCTATGATCTTGGCACATCTTATCTGCATGGAGTTGATTATATTTTCTAAGATATGAAGTGGCACAGATTATTTCTCTAAACCTGAAATTTTATTTATCAGTCCTTGTTTATTTGGATATAATTCGAAAATAGTTCGTATTCCTCGTTCTACTTCTTCCCAAAGGTTTTCTATCGGGTACAAGTCGGGGGATTGTGCTGGCCAGTCTAAAACTCTATTATTGTTCTGCCTGAACCATTCGTGCACATGATTGGATGTATGTTTCGGATCATTATTGTGATGAAAAATTAACTGCAGAGGCGTCTCCCATTCTGCGAAAGGAGGCATCACGTTTAGTCAGCAGCAGTCTACTCGTTATGCCTTCGTGCAAACGCACGCCTAGCAGCTTTATTTCTAGCAGAAATTAAAGGTTTTTTGCTGGTCTCCAACTGTATAGCCATGCCTGCATTAACCTTCTTTGAATAATCTTGAAAGAGTTGCATATAATAGAAAAATATAAAATTTTTATACAGGTAAGGCCTTTTTCAACAAAACCTCAAATTTTTGCCAAAAAATTTTTTTATGATTGATTTTTAGGTTTTTTATTTTTTCTCGTAAAAATAATTCAATTGACATGGAATTTGTGTATACCTTTCCTGCACTGATTAAGGATTTTTTTTGGAAATTGGCAAACTTGTAGTTTCTGAGATATATAGCGATAAGTAATCTGCTTTAGGAATATTTGAATAAAATAATTTGAATAAACAATTATTAAGTAGAATTAATTTCTTGATTTCTTTATCCAAATTTTTACTCGCTTCGTAGACGAAATATTGTTGCCATTTTTGTATAAAAACAAAAAAATATGAAAAATTATAAAATTCTAATGACTTCAGATTTTCTGCATTTCATCTTCTGCATTTCAAATGCCGAAGGATCTTCGAGAGTATCGACGTCTCCGAGGTCCTCACTTACGCCTTGAAATATTTCTTTATCTCTGAGCAGTTTTCTCTTATTTCTCGCTCGGTCCACTTTAGGCGGGTTTGAAAATAGACACTAGGTTGTTAAATAGACATAGGGCGTTGGTTGGCACTTGGATGGGTGACCTAGGCAGGCTTGGGCAGGACAGTGGGGTCCGCCTGAGACCTGGGAATACTCAACATCTGCCGCGGGTGCGTGGTCCCAGATAAGTGGTAATGAGGATCAGAGTAATTAATCTCGGTAACTCAGAACCATACTATAATACATAAACAATTGTCGAGACTTTTCCACCAAGCCACCCGTAATGAATAGGATGGTTTGAAGAAAAGTACTCAAGTAAAAAGGAGGAATTCACAAAGGGCCTAATGAGGCCTAAGTGCTGTAGTGGAAGTAAAACACCACTACACTCCCACCCATATACATACATACATACATACATAAATAGACACAGTTTGAAAAACTTTTATATTTGATAATTCGTAGAATAACTTGTCGAAACTATTTTTGTGGTCCTTTTATTTTTCTAGCGGTTTTTAATTTAGTTATTGCTATAATTATGAGTGGTCAATCAGCGTATAGCCGTTGAGACTAGGTGGTGTAATGCTCTGTCTTTATATATATATATATATATATATATATATATATATATATATATATATATATATATATATATATATATATATATATATATATATATATATATATATATATATATATATAGATATTGAGATAAATGAAAAAAAAGCACAAGCGCACAAGCGCAAGCATAACAAAGTTCATCAGGATCATTAGAGCGAACGACATCATCACTGACTACCCACGTCCCCGTGGCGATGGCGTAAATTGAATATAATAAAATAAAAAATAAGCGAGAAAATCTATTAATGGCACTAATAAGAAAAATATACGTATTATAACAGATTAACTAAGCATAATTCAAAATACATATTATAATACAACATTGGTATCGAGATGAGTTAAACGTCCTGTTATGCCAACAAGTATTTTTAACATGCCTCAACAAGAAGTAAATAATAGCTCGAAATTCAGTCATTTTAAAATGTGATAATCATAACTTAATATAAAGTAGTGAAAAAAGGAAAATTATAATAAGTAGAAGAATTGATTGGTTGAATTGATTGGTTGTCAAATGGTTTCAACAAACAGAAAATACATCCACTACAGGAAACGCTTTTGTTTTTCGGGAAGATCTTTCCTAGCTACGAAAAAAAAGAGTAAATAATTCACAACATGTACCCAAAGTGATCACCACTCATAACGCGTGCTCTTTATGTAAATGTCCCCGCAGACAATTAATTAGTTATATAAGTGTAGTGTTTAAGTTAAAATGTAAGTTAAAAAACCAAGAAAGAAATAATACAACATATCAGATTAGTTTGACGCATCGGATCGATAGCCACGCGTATACTTTCTCTTCATAATTTTCCAGTAAAAACGGCATTAAAGTAAAAAAGTACCAAATTCAGGAACAAATTTCAGTTTAATTTGAACTTGTTATTGTGTGTAATATTAAATAAATAGTAATTTAATTTATAACTTGTGCATTGAGGATAGCGTTTTGGCAGTTTCATAAATAGCTACATCTTTATCTTCTTATTATACGTCGTCGTTGTGATTAGTGTCCTAAATCAGTGAATTAAAATAAAGTGTGAGAAACTTCCGCAAAGCCAAGCCAAAATTCCAATCCAGGTACTCTCTGGACCGCTAGAGGTCTGCAACTTCAGTGTTATAGTGCGTAAATTTTTCGAGTGTTGAATTAACATAATATAAAGATAATTAAATACCAATATCGATACTTTGCTTTTCATCAAATTTACAAATATTTTCTGTATAAGTAATATTTATGTCGAAGGGTTTTGTATCCCATGCATTTTCATTTTAAGCTATAGTAGGATAGCGCAAGCTAGATTAAGATTTTCATGCTCTAATCAATTTTTGTAAAAGTCAAAGTATAATTGTGATATGATAAGAAAGGTACAAAAAGGTATCCATATCTACGAGTATAGATATAAAACCAAGATATGTCAAAATTATTGTTCCTAAGAACTGGCGCCCATTTTAAGCAGAGTCTTCAGGACTGTAAGCAATTAAAAGCAAATATCTGCAAAACAAATTTTTATTACTTACAATTAAATCCAAATAAGTATTGTCTTTACTTTGTATTGCAACATTATTGTTTTAATTGATGATAATTAATGACTTCCATGCCACCCAAATAATATATATAATAAGAATAAATATTAAAAAAAATAATTAATAAACTGCCATCACAATATATATATATATATATATATATATATATATATATATATATATATATATATATATATATATATATATATATATATATATATATATATATATATATATATATATATATATATATATATATATATATTGAATTTTCAATATATAATATTGAATAATTTGTGACCCAAAAAGTATATTTTTTATTTTTACATTTTAAGCGGGATCCTGAAAAAAAATTAAGGCAATTAATTGGTCGTTTCTGGGAATGCCTTGCAATTGCGAACCATACACACTAAAACGTTAGTTGTGTACGTTTTAACTTTATTAGCGTTCAAATGAGCCTGGATAAAATATTTAAATCGAAAAAAGAACACAATAAAGTCTTCCGTCGAAGATTTGATTTTGGTTTCTCTCTCCAAAAATATAAATCTTCGCAAATATCGAAAATGCTTGGTTATCAAATTCCCAAAAATTATGTTTATTCAATGCAAAAAAGGTATACCTTCACAAAATATCATGTTAATAAAAAAAACGAAAATTCGAAAATAGTTTTAGAATTTTTTCATTATCTACACCTTTTGTGAAGGACATTTTCCGCTAGCAGACCACGAAATGTTGGCGGTTGCGATATCTCGATATATAACTAATAAAATAGTTAAAAATGACCATTCAACTATAGGAACAGAAAACTCTATGTATCTACTTGTTTAATGGTGGAAGAAATTTATCGCAGGGGTTATATTGAGTGAAAGCAATTAATTGTTCGTTTCTGCGAATGACTTGCAATTGCGAACCATACACACTAAAACGTTAGTCGTGTACGTTTTAACTTTATTAGCGTTGAGTAATGGCTCAGTCGAATTAATTCGGTCTCCCGCATTATCAAGCGTCCAAGATCCACTATTAAAATTCCTCCTATTTTGCGGAAAACGTGGTAATTGTACAACAATGACTTTGAGCGTGTTACATGGCGAACGATCACGATATAGGCACCTAGGCATGTTTAGTTTGTAGTGGGTTGTAACTGACTCCAAATTCAAGCTTTGAGCAATTCAAATTCATTATTATAAAGTAGGTACTTCCTATATTGCTATACGAGTATAACATCATGCTTCATTCGGTATTTTTTCCGAATGTTCCAACAATACGTAACGCATTTATAAAATTTGTTATATTTTTTAAGTTTTTGCTTTTTTCAGCTTTTAGCGTTTTGAGCCAAAGTTTAATTAACTACGTTGGATTAACATAATATAAAGTGTATGTGTAAAATTCCTTCACGGCCTTTTTATGTTTCTCTATGTCATTTTTCATAACGTTAAATGCCTATTTTTTTCCAATTTTGTGAAATTGGAAAAAAGCATTTGTAGTGTCACATCTCGTCAGACAATAGATAATAGTACTGGATAGGGCTGGAACCTTTGATGTAACTATAACACTCGGAGACTCCGGAAACGATTAAAACATCGTCTCCGGATGATGCCAACTTGGTTGGCGGAACGCCCGTCGAGCGAAGTGAAAGTGTTTTGGTGTTTGTGGAAACTACTCCGAGTGTAATAGATAATAGATTGATAAAACGCATGGATAAATTGTTTTTCCTCAAATATTGATTAGTATTGATTTATCTATCGTTATAAAACGCTTGTACTTTGTACTATGACCAACCAAGTTGCATATTATAAGTAATTGTATTTAAATCGGGCATTGTGGAATAGGAGTGAATTAGGAAAGTTAAAATATCATCGGTGTCCACTCATTTGACCAATATTTATATATTACCAATATTATACATATATGACCAATATTTATATAATATATATATTTTGACTGAATTTAGAATATATTATAACGTGTAAAATTAGGTATTTGCCTCTTCCTGCATGTTTACAGTATAGCTACTTTAAAATATGTAATAATTTTTTTTGCACAATATAAAGTACCGTAAATACGACGTAGTGATGCGTAGTAAGTAAGTAAATACGCTGAGTAAATTAATGCGCCACAAAAAAAATCATAACTAAAAAACTGTAACATCAAGATCTTTATGGTTGCAAAAAACTTTAATGTAGTGGCCACAAATTTTGCATGGCATGTATATAGATTTGAATTTAGTAAACATATAAAGTCGATGGCATACGTATTTCTAACAGTCTCTAAAAATCCGCGATATTAGCCATTTTTTATAGATAATAATATCTGTTACCACAAAAAAAAATGTAATATATATATATATATATATATATATATATATATATATATATATATATATATATATATATATATATATATATATATATATATATATATATATATATATATATATATTCTAACTGCGACATAACCTAATGCATAAATAATGGTTGCTCGGTGATTGTTAATTTATTTGGTCTGGTCGTACTTAAAGAAAACTAAATAATTTTCCCTCAATTTCGCTCCACTATGAAATTCATTTTATATTATTTGCATTTGTATATATCGCTGTTTAAGAAGAAGACTGTCACAACTCAAAAAAGATGAAAAATCTGTTTTCCATGTAAAACGATTGCAATTAGAGTATTCTTTTATGTGCAAAAGAGTCACATCTTGAGTTTGGCTAGTCTATCCTAGATTGCGCTGCCATCGTATGACACAAGTGTATGGATGGTGTCGCCAATTTTAGTAAAGACTGTCACATTTCAATGTGTGCCTTCTAAAATTTTGTTTATTTTGGTTGAAGAGCGTCACAAACTTAATTGAGACGGATACTGTTAAAAGTAAGGTCAAATATATTTATTTTTCTTACGGCAAATAACGTCACAAATCAAAAAGTGCCGGTCTTTCCCATAATATTTTATGGTCATTTCATTTTTTAAGTTATGCCTGCCTTTCAGAAAATATTACATATATGTTAATTTTATTTTTTTTAAATATAATCTTGTCACTATTTTCCAAAGAAGTAATAAAAATAGCTGTGCATTTTAAATTGGATTAATTCAATTTTAATATAGGTACATTATTATTTATAAACGTGTACATGAAAAATATGGAAGAGAAATAACGTACGCGGGCTGATTTGATAAATAAATAAAATTATCAAATAAAAACATCGAGGTCCATAATGTGGATCAATCGATGTGGACAATTCAGAATACTTTATTTGGCTCCGAAACTTCTCAGGAGTCAGATCAGATAAGGAACTGGTCAAGATAAAATTGACAATTATTGCAAAAAAATTGAATATCATATTTTTTATTCTTATATTTATAAAAAAAATACTATTCAGGAGAAAAATACCGTTTGTAAGAGAGAGGCTATAAGACTATATAGTAGAAAAAGACAGCTCAGAGGAAAAAAAGTTAGGTAACAAGGACTGTTCAGGAGAAATAGACTGTTCAGGTGAAAATGTTACGTTTAAATAGTTATAATTAATCAAATTTTTATTCATAATAAATTATTTTTGTTTTTCAGCTGTTTAATCTGGTTCAATACAGTTTTTAATCTTTTAATTCAGAGAATTTCAAGAGAAGCGAATGAATTAACAAAAGGGAAACTGGAAAAGTCAGAAGAGTTTCAAAACATTACAGAAAATCTATGTATTTAGGTGAAGTAACTAAATATCATAACAATTATTAATTATTAAATAAAGCTTTTGTCTCCTACTCTCCCCTCTTTTTCATCAGTCACTTTTCAGTACTTTTCGACGCAAAACATTTAAATATATATCTACATCATAAATCAGTTTCAAATAATAATATCAATCGGACAGTCCAAAAAATGTTAGAAATAATTCCTTAAAATTAATTGAATGAAATCTGATTTTTAAGAGAATGTGTAAACGACCAACTCTTTGAAAGTAATGAATTTCCGGATTTCGCAGAAAGGACCTTTTTTGTAGGAAATTTAATTCTCTATAAAATACTGTGATCAGAAATTTTTAAAAACATATTTTCTACCGGCATATTTTTCTATCATGTTTGAGTAAAAACATCGATTTTCCCATGTAATTAAATGGGAAACAAACTCGGTTTGCGTCGTGCACAGGTTTGACCTAGGAAGTTAAAATTTTGGGAGAAATTATTTTAGGTCCAATGCTAAATGTCAATGGGACCGAAAAAAAATTAAAAAAACACCCTAATATATATATATATATATATATATATATATATATATATATATATATATATATATATATATATATATATATATATATATATATATATATATATATATATATATATATATATATATATATATATATATATATATATCGCCGTTAAGATGCACGGACGACTTTCTTAATATCAGGAACGACTGCAGACCTCTCAATGAAATTAGGAATGAGCAAATCTTGAGGGCTGTACGAGTATATAAATAGTATATAAATATGAAAAATATGCGACCCGCAGAATTGGCAGAAATATGTACGTTGTTGGTGGTTCTGAGGGCTACACGGCCGTATATCTCTTCGTTATGGTGTTGGCTTTCTCTGTAAGAGACGAAGTGTTGAAGCGAACCGTTACATTCTGGCAATGATCATAAATATCCCACAATAAGTCTGCATTACAATCCCAGGAGCTGATGTACGATGCCTCGAACTGCGCCGACGACCATCCGCCAACTATAACAAACAACGGACTCACTCCGCTTTTATTGAAAAACTTCCCGGCCACATTTTACACACTCACAATTTCTCGGCTAACTAGATATTTATGTAGTTTGTCTTTTCTTGGTTATGTCCCCAGAATCGACATCGCCTACAGGCTGGGCCAACAAATTAAAACCCCTAATAGCACTCTCTATCATACAGCGCTGGATTACGAAGATATTTTGGCCCCATCCCCACTAAATCGCCCCGATAGCAATTTTTATGTGTGAAATAATCACCAAATATTGTTTTTCTCATAACTGTATTTACAATATTAAATTTTTTAAGTTTATTTTGCACCCATTTTCAATTTTGCACCTATTTCAAATACAATATGAATATATTGTCTTCGTGTAGTGATTTTAATTTAATTGATCCCATTTTGCAATAAAGTCTTTGAGCTCTGTTTGGATAGCTTATTTGGTTACATTTTCACTATTATTGCCATCACCGAATCGATTTGCAATCTGTTCAGCGATATTTTAAAAGACATCTTTAGGTAAATCTTCTAAATAAACTGGTCAATACTTCCAAATAAACTGGTCAATACTGGTCAATACTTCTAAATAAACTGGTATCTCTAGATGCTACTTTTTGCCTTTCTTGTAGTGAGCCACCTCTCCGTCCAGAAAACCCGGCAATGAATGCTTACCTTAATTTCTCCAGATTCTAGAGAGCGATACGAAATAAAGAACTGCGAAATGCGCGAGGTAGTGGTGCAGTGATTTAGCGAATTACCATCGAGACCCAGTGAGGTTTTGCCATGGAAAACACGTCGATTCGATAGTATTTAATCGGCCGGCAGCAGATTAAGGTCTCTGGGGTAGGATTTAAATAAAATCAGCTCTTGTACCGGGCCCTGCAATTTATTTTTTACTTTGCTGTTCCCGAAAATAACCACCGATCCGTCTAAATGAGCATAATATGTCTCCCGAGCCAGATAAGGACTCGTGCTTACATTACTCATTTATGAAAACCAATTTAAACGTTGCAGTCACTTTCTGTGGGCCCTCAAATTTGCGGTATACACTCAGTTGCTGCGTATCCGACATATGTATGGATCTGAGTAGAATTTTACAGTTTAATTATGTAGTTTACATATTTATGCATATATTTGTACATATTTTATGTATATTTACATATTTACCCAAAACTTTGGAACATACACGTGACTCCTTCAGCTGGTTGGTTGCTGTGAAACGCAAACCCGATTTGTTAGAGTTCGAACTCTATAAAAATTTTTCAGCAATTATGATACGTGGTGCAACATTTAAAGTAGATATAAATAAATCTTATACCATTGTTAGTTTTACAGCGGAGGTAATAAAATCGATTATTCAACAGTCACCACACCAACGTACCAGCATTCCAAAGAAATTAAATAATAAAAAGGTTAAAGCAAGAAATTTCCGATTTAAGGTAAGCACAAGCTGAAGAAAGAAGCTGCATTTCCAGAAAAATCTAAACTAATAAATAAAAAATCTGCATTTAATTAAACTGCAACCATCAAATTATTACCAGTAGTTATTCAGGGAGGTGTCTTGATAAACATAATAAAAGTCCCCGAGGGTGGGAAGTGAGCCGGCGGTGGGGGATGGGGTGAAAGGTCTCTTTTTTCAGTTTGCCGCTTATGTCTCTAAAATCTTATCTAAGGAATATAAACATAATTACTTATACCAAAACTATTATGTACTGAAACTTAGCGAAACACTTTTAAATAATCTAACATCGAACCATGCAGCTCATAATTTGTTGCTAAAAAGTTGCTAATTGGGTAGTTGTAGTAATTATGAATTTATTGCCCCTAATTTTTTTTATATTCATAGTTTATATGAAGTAAACAAAACACGATAATGAAAAATGACTTTAAATAATCGGGAGTAGGCCTAAATTCATTCATCTTGTTACTAATTAGTTGTAGTAATTGCAACATTGAAATTATTAATTTTTTTAAAAATTATATTAATTTTTTGGTTTAAAGTTCATATGAAGTTTGCAAAACAACACACAAACTGATTATAAATAATCGGGAGATAACTTAACTTACTTAGTTTATTTGTTGCTAATTAGTTTGGACAATATCGCTGCTTTCCTAGTGCTTATTAAGAAACGAGAGACTATCAAAGTTTATACAAGAACGTTGAGTGAGAAATTATATTGTCACTCAACGACAAGAATAAGAGTTAAAAGATCATCATTTCCCGAACCATATGCATATTTTTCTCTCAACCAAAGCTGTACAGCAACAACTAATTTATACGAACCGCACAATAAATTCCCATGATGATGATTTCAAGTCGGGAAACAACAAACTAACCCTTGTGGTGGGGTTGTTTTGTTGAAAACATCGAAGCAAAATATGCTTTTTCGGATATATGTCGCGATTTTTCGCATATTTCAGTAGCAACAAATTCTGAAATATTACAACTAAATCGTACGAAGCTAACAACAATTTCCCATGACGATTTAGAATCTAAAAAACACAAACAAACCCTTGCATAGGGAGTGTTTTGCCAAAAATAATTAAAAATTTATATTATATTATTAACTTATATTATACTAAATGGTACAAAAATTTTTACTATTACTTTTATATCCATATGTATCGTTTTATTTCAGTATTTCTAGCAAATCACCCCCCATAGATGGATTGGTTCATGGTTTTAGGACTCTAAAGTGCCATAAGAATGTGTGCTGTGACTCGTAGATATAAATTAGTTGTAATTCTTTAAATTTTGTTGCTGCTGAAATATGCGACTTATACAAAAAAGTAAATTTTTGTTAAATAATTGGAAAAGTGGCGTGATGCACAGCCAATGTTTCAGCAAATTAAAAAAGGGGGCCTTCCACCCCCTCCCCCACCGCCGGCTCACTCCCGCCCTCGGGGACTGTTAGTATGTTTATCAGGACACCTCAATGGACACCTATACCAATTTTCAAGAAAATGTAATAGAAATACTGCAAATGTACTAAAACGGCAACACGTTTGTGCATCACGCCACTTTTCCAATTATTTAACAAAAATTTACTTTTTTGTATGTCGCATATTTCAGCAGCAACAAAATTTAAAGAATTACAACTAATTTATATCTACGACTCGCAGCACACATTCTTATAGGCACTTTAGAGTCCTAAAACCATGAACCAATCCATGTATGGGGGGTGATTTGTTCTGCTGATTTCATTAGTTCTCCTAGGCTATAATAAGCAACTAAAGAGAATAAATAATAGCGATCCTTACAATATTAATATCAAGATTTTAACAAAAATGAAACGAATAATCTTAGTTCCCCTAACATATCTGATTAATCTGTGCATTATAGAAAATGTTTTTCCAATGTTTTAAAAATTTCAATACTCATATCAATTTATAAAACGGACAAAGGATAATCCTTCAAATTATCTTCCGCTTGGAGAAACATAGTTTATTCAACTCGCAGTCATTTTTTTATAGCTAAACACGCTACAGCACTAGATATAAATTCCTTATATTAATGAAGGCTTTGAGGATGTCTTGTTAACATTTTCACAATGTTTAGATCTCACAAAAGCCTTCGACTGTGTGTCACATAAGATACTAGTTGATAAATTAAACTTTCACGGCTTTGGTAACAGTAGCGCCAACTTATTAAATTCTTAATAACCAACTAATCGTTATCAATATGTATCTTCGTAAAATATAAACTCAAACCTCCTCCCTATAAAAGATGGAGTTCCTCAGGGATCTGTGTTAGCCCCGACACTTTTCATATTCTATGTAAATGTCCTACTAAGTATTGCCGTGAAGACAAACTTTGTTTTATTTGCTGCAACGATGCAACTGTAACAGAATTATTTGAATATATCAAGGATTTAATACCTGAAATAAATTCCACAGAAAGTATGGTACTAGATGGGTTCGTCACAAATCAGTGGGTTTCACACAAAAATAAGGACTAGTGGCGTACGGAAAATAGTGACTTTGTTGTTAGTAATGAGGTAAAATGTTTGGGAGTCTATCTTGACAAAAAAGCTCACATGGGCAACACACGCAAATCATACATGTAGAAAAGTTTCTAAAAATATATATTTATTACAGGGTCCCTCATGCAACGTCTCACAAAGAATATTACTTACTGCTTACTACGGTTTAGTTTATTCAGTAATTTCTTACGCTTGATTTCTATCTTTATTTGGGGACATTAATTAGCGAACAGAGTATCAGTAGTCAAAGAAAAGTAATCAGGATAATTTGTGGCCGTAAGTATAGAGATGACTGTAATTCTGAATTTATTATTCTTACATTACCGTGCATTTTTATTTTGCATTCACTTTTATATGTAAAAGAGAATGAGGAGAAATTCACTACCCACAGTCAAATTCATTGATACCCAACACGAAATCGAGATAAACATGTTAAGAGAAATGAACAAGGGCACAAATTACTATGGTATATTGTTTAATCTACGACCACTATAGTAAATGCTAGATTACGTACAACGCGTAAACTAATTAAGAGAGTCCTTACGAACTGTCGTGCGTAAAGTGCAAAATCGCACAGCGAGGACATTTGCACTTAACATTACACACATGCTTTCGCAATTATTGTCGTTAGATCTAGTTCGCGGTGTCAGATTCGATTGACAGTTTTTCGAAATTATAACTGTCATTACCACACAAGTCTTGATAAATGTAATTTTTAGTAAAATATCATTTTATCGGGTAATTCTTTTGAATTTAAGCTCTAAAATGGCTAGCGACAGTGAGGAAGATATGTGCACGCCACCTGAAATCAGCGAAAAAGCCAAAACTGCCATAAACGATCTCTTACCAGAAAATTCGCGTGAAAGGTATGAACTTGTGTACCAAATATTTATGAACTAGAGACTTAAAAATAACGTAAATCATTGTCCGAAAACGTAATGTTAGCGTACTTTGATGAATTGTCAAAGCAAATGAAACCGGCGTCACTTTGGGCTATGTATTCCATGTTACGCACAAGTCAATATTCGACATAATACGAACATTTCAAGTTACGCAAAACTTCTGGCACTGTTGAAGAGAAAATCTGATGGTTTCAGAAGTAAAAAATTAAAGACGCCCACTCCAGAAGAAATTAATCAATTTCTGAAAAACGCATCAGACAGCGAACATTTGTTATCAAAGGTATATCAGAGATACCCATCACAGTTTTGGTAAACTATAAAAATACACTTCGATATTTTATTATAGGTGTTTCTAATATTTGGTATTAGCGGTGCCTGCAGGAAGCAGGAACTGCGAAACATAAAAATTGAAGACATAGAAGATACTGAAAATTACTCATTATTAAAATCCCAGAATCTAATAAAAAACCCAACGTTCCTTTATTGTGTCTAAAAAATGGTACGGTACGTGTAAGAAATACATATATTTACGTCCCTCAGAAGCAGATACAAAACGTTTGCCATTTTTTCTAAATTACCAATACAAAAAATGTACCCAACAATGTGCTGGGATAAATAAATTTGGTACTGTACCAAGCAAAATCGCAGAGTTTCTGGGTTTGGCGAATCCGAAACAATACACTGGCCACTGCTTTACGCGCTCGTCGGCCACTATTCTTGTGGATGCTGGAGGTGATTTGCTATCGCTGAAGAGGCATGGTGGTTGGCGCTCGTCTGCAGTGGCTGAAAGCTATGTTGATAATTCTACCAAAAACAAAACTGAAAATGCGGAAAGATTTCTAGTGCTATTTGTGGTGGTGAAGGAATATGAAGGGAAACCACCGGTAGAGATGTTAATATGGCTTCATCCTCTGGGACCACTATGTTCCATTACTACACATTGGCGGAATCTTCTGTAACTTCTGTTCTTAATGTAATTTTATATTTAATATTCTTATGAACGAGAGATGTTTTATCTAAGCAAGGGAATTTGGGGAATACACTGAAATTGGAAATAAGTCAAATTCATATATATATATATATATATATATATATATATATATATATATATATATATATATATATATATATATATATATATATATATATATATATATATATATATATATGATTATATACGATTTGAATGGTTCCCTTGGAACCACGTACTCTTCAGATACAGTAATCGATGGTCAAAGCAGATTCTAAGAAACTGCAAACACAGAAGTGTCAAGGCATGAATTATATTCGGAAGGAACACATCCAGAAAAATATAGATGAGATATAAGTGAATTGCTATATTATTAATATAGCTACAGTGTATTTATTTAAATAACTAATGTATGACAACTTTCCACCAAGTTATATACGAAATGTTAATGTGGTTGCAATGAGATTACTATTAGCAATATTATTATGTCAATGACGGAACTATCTGGTCTGTGATCCTGATAGACCTCATACCATACAGCTTGCTTCGGTTCCGTTTACGTATGCACCTCGTGAAACGGCATATCCCGTCGAAGCATACACCATAAATCTCAGTTAGATACCCGAATGCATGTTAATCTCGAACAAAACACGTTTTTCATGACACGCCGCGATCCTGACAGAAAATAAAGCAGGTGCGTTATAAATTGCCTATACAGTCTCCTCTTTTGGTAAGCTAGCAACACATAATAAACCACAATATCTGAATTTTCTCATCAATCACCTATATGAGGCATACCTCATATAGGTGGCGCGCAGAGTCAACACCCGTTCAATTTGTTGGATCACATCGAGTCCCGCACAAAATAATAAAAACATTCATTATGTATCAATCAAGAATGCTCTGTTCGTAATAATGTGCCTTAATTGGCACGCCAGCTATTATTTAATCAGCGTCATGATGGTCACTGCAGTGGAATTATTAAACGAATTTCTAATGAGCGACTAAAGCGTATATCTAACAGAAATATCATTACGTGATGTTTTGCTGATGAGTTCCCGTGAACTTTTCTGAAACGAACCGTAAACGAGCAGTCATACACTAGCCTTAACTTCTCTGAACATGTTGTATTCTGATCCCTTCTGCGAACAAAACGTACGTTTAATCTTAAAGCTAACAAAAACATGAAAATTAAAGAAAATAAGAGGGGGCTAATATCGAACGTGACGTGGTATATCAAAACAATAAAGTTTTGCAACAAATTTTTGAGGACCTGGCTATGGGACAGAGCAAGTTGGTCCCAGATATGCTCAATTGGATTGAGATCAGGGCTGCAAGATGGCCAGCCAACTCGTTTTGATCAGATTGCCCATGTTCGAAATGAAAGGGAGCGTTTTGGGTTGGCAAAAAAATGCATACAGACATATATACACAGATATACACACATGACCTCATAGTCCTGGGTCATAGTAGTTGCGTATATGCTTTTAAAGTTAGAAGAAAAGTCTTGATATTGATACATTTGAAATTATCTTACCTCATGTACTCTCACGTTGTCGGTGTTAATCCTTTAATGGCTGAAACTTCATCTAACCACTAAGATGCACATACTAACCTTGCCGTATAAAATAAAAGTGATTTTCGTTGGTCGAGAGATTAATTCAAGGGACATAGGAACATAAGATATATATATATATATATATATATATATATATATATATATATATATATATATATATATATATATATATATATATATATATATATATATATATATATATATATATATATATATATATATATATATATATATATATATATATATATATATATATATATATATATATATATATATATATATATATATATATATATATATATATATATATATATATATATATATATATATATATATATATATATATATATATATATATATATATATATATATATATATATATATATATATATATATATATATATATATATATATATATATATATATATATATATATATATATATATATATATATATATATATATATATATATATATATATATATATATATATATATATATATATATATATATATATATATATATATATATATATATATATATATATATATATATATATATATATATATATATATATATATATATATATATATATATATATATATATATATATATATATATATATATATATATATATATATATATATATATATATATATATATATATATATATATATATATATACAGTGAGCTCGTAAAGTTTGGAATAAATTCAATTAATCGTTATTGAAGGATTTTCACAGGAAATCCTCGGACACGTCAACCTTATTTTATAAAATGTCACTTTTTTCAGCCATCGATTTTTTTTTTGTTTTGTTCGTTTTTGAGCTATGACGTCATCGACAATTTTTTTAAATGACAACCCATATTTTTTTTCACGGATTTCGATAGAGCACATTTTTCTGAGTGCGAATATGTCAAAAACATAGTACCTTTAACATTAAAGTTTTCGAGATATTCGGTTGCAAAGTTTATAAAATGTACCATGGCACCATGCATAAGCTATCGGGCGGGTCAAGATTTTTAATAGCTTATTGATTCTAATAGCTTATAGCTTATTACATTTTAAAAGATTAAGGAGTAATATTATTTATTTTGGTAGCTTATCGAACATTTTGAAAGATTTGGGAGTAATCTGTTTAATTTTTTAACAACAATTTAAACAAATAAAAAAATATTTTAACAAATAAATGATAAATAATTAAAGTAAAAAATAAAATCAGAGTAAATTTTCAAAGTGACCTCCATTCACTTCCTGGCAATATCCCATCCGCCACTGAAACTCCTGTAGAACCTTACCAACAGTATCGGGTTGAATGGTTCGAATTTCATTGCGAATTCTGTCCTTTAATTCTTCGATGGTATTTGGTTTATTGAAATAGACTTTGCTCTTTAAATAGCCCCATAAAAAGTAGTCTAGGGGAGTGAGATCTGGAGATCTAGGGGGCCATTCGATAGTTCCCCTGCGACCAATCCAATGGTTAGGAAATACATGGTTTAAATAATCTCGAACGATCACTGCAAAATGGGGTGGTGCACCGTCTTGTTGGTACCATATCGTGTGATGGGGCAGATCTGGATCTACGTCATTTGGGTAAAGTACCGCAAGTGCAGGGACTAAGTCGTCTCTTAAAAATTCTAAATATATTTCACCTGTTAATACGCCTTCAAAGAAAAATGGGCCCAAAATACGATTACCTACAATACCAGCCCAAACGTTAACTTTTTGTGGAAACTGACTACGAGTTTCCATTTTCCAGTGTGGATTTTCAGGAGACCAATATCTACAGTTTTGCCGGTTAACTGTGCCGTCGAGATAAAAGGTAGCCTCATCAGAAAAAACAATATTGCGTAAAAATCCGTCGTCATCAATCAGGCGTTGCAACATGGTTTGGCAAAACTGTAACCTACGGTCAGGATCATCTTCGTTTAACTCTTGGACCAAAACCACTTTATACGGATGCCATTTGTTCAATTTCAAATATTTCAAGACGGAGCTTTGAAATATTCCGTTGTTTGCCGCCACTTGGCGGGTGGGTAAATGGGGATTTTCTTGAAGCTCTAGTAGAACATTCAATTTAACATCTTGTTGCACTGGTGGACGACCCGTTCTAGGGCGATCTCTCGTATGACCCACTTCTAAAAACTTTTGTTCTATTTTGCTAACGGTGGACTGTGTAATTGGTTCTCTGTTTGGATATTTGTTGTTAAATAAACGGCAAACTTCTACTTGTGTGCGAGCTCTGTCCCCGTAACCGATCATCATCAAAATTTTGATTCTTTCCCTTTCACTCAAACGACGGACCATTTTTAAATAAAATGAATTATGATGGAATAATGATTAATCAACTTACTTAATGATATTATTCAACTGATTAAAACACAAACTTGCGAGGAAAAACTTCAAAATTGTGACAACTGTCTAAACTGTTGTTTTTCCTGCGCTTTCTTGATAAATGATTAGCATTTGGTCATCGCTTGTATAATTCATTCTTAAACTTTGCAACCGAATATCTCGAACACTTTAATGTTAAAGGTACTATGTTTTTGACATATTCGCACTCAGAAAAATGTGCTCTATCGAAATCCGTGAAAAAAAATATGGGTTGTCATTTAAAAAAATTGTCGATGACGTCATAGCTCAAAAACGAACAAAACAAAAAAAAAATCGATGGCTGAAAAAAGTGACATTTTATAAAATAAAGTTGACGTGTCCGAGGATTTCCTGTGAAAATCCTTCAATAACGATTAATTGAATTTATTCCAAACTTTACGAGCTCACTGTATATATATATATATATATATATATATATATATATATATATATATATATATATATATATATATATATATATATATATATATATATATATATATATATATATATATATATATATATATATATATATATGTATATATATATATATATATATATATATATATATATATATATATATATATATATATATATATATATATATATATATATATATATATATATATATATATATATATATATATATATATATATATATATATATATATATATATATATATATATATATATATATAAACTGACCCGACAAATGTATTTTGGGACTGTATTATAAAATTACAGGCCTGCACTTTGTTACCATATTGTTACAAAATGTGAATTAGCAACACTTGAGATACTGATGGCACAGCCGCAAACATTTCACAGCTAATTTCTGTAAGAGTATTTTGATGTAGCGTAAGAAATTACGCCCTTAAACGATTTGAAATTACACTTTATTTATAACGTTCAGTTTGGTGGGCCCATAAACAGACGCCAATAAAAGAAAAAAGCGGCGAATGTTGCACGTATAACGGACAGAACGATTGACAGTTATTTGAGTTATCACCAATATTGGCTTTAGACTGAAGCGCAAGTATCAGGCGGTCGCTTTAACGCCATCCGATAAAAAGCATCTCCGCACCCATTCTCACGTAGGAACAGATGAAATTCGTGTTGTTGCTAGGGTTGATCATGAAGGGCACTGCCGGGAGAGCTTAAGGACAAGTGTCCGGGCCATTCGGGACTAATAAAACGTAAAGGTATCGATACTCCCTTGTTTCGCTGGGTAATCTTTGCTCGCACAATGTAATCACCATAATTGTACTAAAATTCCTTTAAGCGTGATAGTGACTCAGACAGCCGATATGAGTCACTATGAAGTTTAAAGGAATTCTGGTACAGATGTTTTTAGCAAGTATTGCAATTTGCAATGTGTGAGCCAAGACATATTTTGGAGAATTACTTATAAAACTGTTACTTATATTACTAGAAGATGTATCCATTGGTTCGGATTTAAAACAGTTTACTAGACTTTGTGATTTATTTTGCTGTCGAAATTGTTGATTTCGTAATATTTGGCTGGGTCTTGACAGAACATACGGATTTCTTTGTGTAGAAAAAAAATATGGGGTCTAAATGGGTATTGTGAAGTTTGTGGAATTGCGTTACTAGTAAAATGTTGTTTTGGCTGTTGTTGAGGTTTATATGTGTACTTTGTGGACCATAAGTTTTCTTCTTCAATAACTGAAGACATTGCTTTTTCAAGACTCTGAGGGTTTCTTAATCTTACATTATTTTGAATAATATGAATTTTCTTAAACTTCTGGCATCCTGACATCCCGTACCAAAATTATAAGGAGTTTAATTTTTAAATGGTCTCAAAATAATCTTGTCTTGTTCTAGGCAATCAATATTACTTTGATCACTGATAAAACTTAAATTTAGTGCATTTTTAATTATATGTATATCCCATGTTATATATATATATATATATATATATATATATATATATATATATATATATATATATATATATATATATATATATATATATATGTATATCCCATGTTTTTTACTCATTTCTTGAACCAATTAAAATTATAGCCCTACCTATTAATTTTTCTATTATTGTGGGCACAATGAAATCATTAATTAGTGGGTTATTTTCATCATAAAACGTAGCTGTTAAATTGTCACTATTTATAAAAATTCCTAATGTATGTGGGTTATCCTATGTTTTAGGATGTTATCAATATAAAGTAAAAGTTGATATTCGACTTGTCTAGCTATTATAATTGATGTTTGATTTGATTGACTTTCAGGTGAATTTTAAAAGAGTGTCAAGAGTCTGAACTAAGTCGATAAGTACTGGATATAGAATCCAGTACTTAATGTTATAAATTATTTTAATTATATTATTTTAATTACTAATTATAAAAAGTTATAGGCTTGTATATATGTACAGCAGAAAGTTTATTTCCCTTTGAAGAACATGAAACGAAAAATTATTCACGGGAAATTAAAGGGAAAGTGTTTAAGGAAAGAAAAAATATTCGAAATGAACTGCAGGCATGCAGTCACCAGTCGACACATAATATCACAAAAAGCATTGATAACTTGAGATAACAATAGTAATAGTATAGGGCAGAAACGTCTGATAAGCAGACAGGATACATACACTATTTCTTCCCTATTGAATCCTTCCTGTTTATGGGCGCCAGTTCTATGAACACTTATTTGTAATATTTTAGATCACTTGGAACATGAGTACCCTATCGTCCTAGAGGGAGTCCAATTAGGCCTATCTAAATATTTTGCAAGATTAGAATTTTTACACTGAAGTTATATTCCAGTCAATGAATCTATGAAACTAGAATATTTTGTTAAATAAATTGAATTTTATTTTATCTCAAATATATATATATATATATATATATATATATATATATATATATATATATATATATATATATATATATATATATATATATATATATATATATATATATATATATATACAGTTATTTCTGCTTAAAAATCTTTCCCACTGGTGTTATTTCTTACTATTTTAATTATTTTTACTTAAGTTTAACTATTAATTTTAACAAATTTTTTAAAAAAATATTAGCGGAGCTGTTCTCTCCTCGAACGCTGTAGCTGGACTCTCTCGCATTGTTATCTGTAACCACGGATATGCCGTATAGAAAAGCATTTGCATTTCATGGTTACCATCCTTCCTTCTTATTATTATTATGATACAATCTGACCAATCAGATTAATGCCTATTATTTAATTTATGTAATTTTACGTACAACTCTTACAATTTGAACTTTCCTTGATCTAATTTTAAATTGTAAACATTATAATATAATTATTAGATTCACTTTCTGTCGCGTAACTTTGCATTGACGTAACAAGATTGTTCATTAAAGACTATACCGATCTATTATCAGAACCTTCAAACAGTTTTTTATTAAGTGTATTAGTAGTCGCGTTTTCCTAATGCATTCAAACCTATAATATGATATATACAAATATTGTCCAAATATTCGAAAATAAATTCACCTAGCGATTAGGGAATTATCTTTGTTTAGAAATATATTTTAAACAATCATTAAGAATACTTTGAAAAAGTATTTTACATATAACCAGTCATTATGTTATCAGTTAGGCTTCAGGTAAGGTATCTTAAATATGCGTGTAGTCCCGAGGGTTATGGGTATATCATTTGGTCTTAAGGTTAGGCAACTATCAGGAGGCACAAAGGTTGTTGGAATTATCGTACGCCGACGACGCAACTTGGGTTGTTCCTTATGCATCATCTTACATTTATATATTAATCATACTAATTTATTATTAGTAATTAAACTGATTAATATAGGTAACCAATCCGTTCGTGTTGCCGGCACCTTCGCCATAATTTTGATTATAACTACAGAATGTGTAATATTCATGTGATATGGTAACTACATGGTAAAATATGGCGAAGTTGCCGGTAACACAGATTAATTGACGCAGTGTACAGAATGGCGGGGCACAACGGTCAAGGCAAGGTGGTTTGAAAAGTCCTAAGACATGACTTGACATGACATATTGGTTTATGAGCCACATAAAGTAGACATTTCAAATTTTTACATAGAAATGAATTCATTGGATTGATATATCTTAAACTTGACCTTATGACTCTTCTTGAACATTTGTACTTTTTTTATTTTAAGAATAAAATAAACCCATGTTTATTCGAAAGTTCATAATTTTATTCTTTTAATGAGATACCACAATATAATTTATTTATTATTTTAACAACAATAGGTACAATGAAAAATTTTTTTTTTTTTGATATACCCTGCACAACTACATTTTAAAAATTTGTCGGGTTATCGTATCTTCAGACGTCAATATTTTAGTTAAGGTTAGTTAATATAGTTATGTTTATTAGTTACCTATAATTGATTTCATGTATTTCTATTCGATTCAATGTCTACCAAGGTCAAGTAAATTAGAATATAATTCCAAACGTTATCGTAGTGCTCGAAACAATCTTTGCGCAAGCCCTAATTTTACATCTTACGTATTATCCTTGGCAATATTCACATCCAATTTCGGCTTATCGTGTCAAGTTTGCAGTTTGTTTCAAATTAATATCATTGCGTTGGTGTATTATAAATCAATTTCCCGTAGAATTTCCAGCATATATTCCATGTTGTGAGATTCAGACTCAAATCAATAAGAAACATCTTGAATGTCGGAAAATACGAACACAATTCTATTGAATTGAAACCCAGGCATTTCGTATATTTTGATGCGATTTCATTATCGTCAATGATCACAGAACAAAAGGTATACAGAGGTACCTATTCTATAATATTCAGCACAATGTGCTTACTCGCAGATATTTTCGGAATTTTCAATTGAACTGGCTATTAATAAAATTATAATAATACTTGGAAAAAGTTATCCTACGTAGTTATTAATTTATTATCAGATTATGTAAGATTTAGGAAAATTGAGATTCATTGTTCGGGGTATTGTGGTATAATTATTTACAGAATTTGAGGTTATTGACATATTTGTTCTTATTTTTTTAGTCTTTAAATAACTTGATTGAAATTTTATTTATTGATATGAATGCCCTTTTGCCACATATAATTCTGGATACATTAAATAACAGATCCTTAAACATTTGTAAAGGTATAGTTTATTTTTTTTACGTTGTACCAAAACGAAAATCACTGCAAGACAACGAGATATGCATAATTTACCCCCATCATTGTGTGCTCGTCAAAAACTCCAACAGCAATGCCAACGTTTCAACCAACCGTTTATAACTTCAAGTTCTTATATAATTTCACAATTTGAATAATAGACCTGAACCGCATCCACTAAAAAATGCAAATTCATGCATATTCGGCTCTACAATTCAGTGGCTAAAACTTTATGCATGCTTTTAATTAAATGTAACACAACAACGGGTACTTGATATTTTAGTCCTGGCGGAATTTATTCAAGTCAGTTCGAGATTGTATCAGAATGTCATACCAGTCAGACAAGAGGCGCGAACTTTAGAAACATGCGACAGTTATACCGACAATGAAATCGTGATTATAATGATTAAAGACTATGAAATTATATATATATATATATATATATATATATATATATATATATATATATATATATATATATATATATGTATATATATATATATATATATATATATATATATATATATATATATATATATATATATATATATATATATATATATATATATATATATATATATATGGATATAGTTTTTATATTTTACTGACTTTAAATGTAGCCAGTTATTACAAACAATAGTTTTAAAACTTTTTAAAGATATTTATTTTATATGCTATTAATTTGGTTTGCGAATAGTTAGTTTGAATAACTAATATTCCTGGATATTCTCCTTACAATGGGCGCTAATTTTTTGGAACAATTGTTGGTTTTATCTTGGTTTTATATACCTGGATATGATAAAAATACTTGTGTCTTTCCAGTCACAATTAACTTTGATTTTTAGAAACTAAATTAGAGAATATTTTAGAAAATATGTTGGAGAATATATTAGAACACTAAGATAACTTACCTCAGAGGACGTTCAAAATAAGATAAATTATTATAAGTTAAATTTACTAAAGTTTTAAAGGTATGTCTCAATTGAATCTAAAAAATCAATTTCATCGTAACAAAAATTTTCTCGATTTCGGTTTTCCTAAATTCTCGGTAAAAATGGAACACGCAAGGAGGAACATAGAAACATGATTCATTCTGGTCATTTATTACCAATGAAATTTCCGAAATCGTTCTGAAAACTGTATTTTGATATTCCATATTATTCAGAAGATATATGCATCCAAGATATATGCATCCAATGTAATGCAAGAAGAAATGTTGTGCTTTTAGCAATTACAAAGAGAAATAATCAATAAAAACACTGATCCATTGTATATCTGGTTTACATATATACGGAAATGAACCATTTAGAAGTTGTACGTGTAAGTTCTTTCGCCCTTATTGAGGATCTTCAGAATGATAAATCGTACACTATTCTGAAGAGTCCTTTCCAAGAACGATGTTTCGGCAAAGTCACATGCGATCTTCAAATCTTCATGTTCTTCTACATAACGGCTTGTTGCTGCTTCTGGTTGTTAGTTGAATTAGTTCAGTAACCAGAAGCAGCAACAAGCCCTTAGGAGAAGAACCTGAAGATGGCAGATGTGATTGTACCGAAATGTCGTTTTAGTTTTAGAAGCATAGAAGATACGTGGGAGGGGAACCGGAAATCATCAACTACATGCACACAACTTAACATTACTTGGAAATAAAATAACAGTTTGTGACCAGTTTTTGTAACCCTTTTCAGATGGAGGATCACGGCCGGCTCTGATCCAGCAATTACAGCTCAAAATGCTCGCCAACACATTGGATCAACTGTTAGGTATAGTTTGCCTCATATGGTTTCCTCCCTTCTAGTAGGTAAGTCAATAAAACTTGTAGACTGTACTTATATTTGTAAATACCATGGAATATTATTCAGTTATTTGATATTAGAATACTATTTTTGTCGTAAAATCTATCACACAGAGATAATTAATGCTACTGATAAGTACCTATTAAGCATGTTGCTGATAGTCGACTCCCGGTACGAATATTATGTAGGTACTCCGCTTATCAGAGTAAGCTATTTAGGTGTCGCGTAGCCAGCATCACTCGAGACGACCGGTGATGTAAATAACTCTCACGTCCAAGTATTTAAACTCCCACACGGGTTTAAAAAACATTTACTTTGCCGGCAAAAACTTGATAGATGAGCCACTCGTCCAAGCATGTCCCTGCTTCTAGTTAAGTTTATCTCAGTCTGAACCTTCAGGTGGTCATTCATAACTGTCCGATTTCGGGAGGAGCTACTGTGTATGCGCTACTCAGCACTTGCGTCATCTCCTCCGTGAGAAAATTAAACGGCCGCTTCCACGGCCCCGAAATCTCTTGCTGAGATGCAATTTCTGCCCTAGCGCGCTAATGGCCCTGCCATTTCCACCTTGGAGCTACCGTGAAGGACAGTCGGTGCGGTCTATATGTTCGTTGTGTCGTTCCTCATATTTTATGTTTACGATTACTTCTTTCTCAATGGGTAGCTTTAACAGGGCGAGGAGTGGCTGTATTGAAATCGAAACTACTTTGAATATACATTTCGTAGTTATCGTCGCCTTCTCCGAACTGCCGAATGGATCTACGTCGCCTGCAGAACAATCAGCAATAGGGAACGTTCCCTTTTTTTATTGCATAAGAATATTCTACCATACTGAAAAATAAGATATGCAAAATATGACGCCTTAATTGCCAATAATAAATTTGATATAAATTATTAGTCTCGTGCGCGGGCGAACCGTTTCAAACAGGTTCAGAGTCGTGACGCCACAGCCTACAATTTACAAACGACGAGGAGACTGATTCGGTCGGCTACGGGAGATCCCAGCACTCGACCGCTTGATTTGACACTTCATTCGGCCTCTTTCCGGCACAACGCCTACCGGATATTGTAGTTTGTGACGTCTGTTTAGAACCTTCAAACTGATCACGCGGAATTAGAAATCTTGTTTTCTTTTGAAGTACACGTTTTATTACAACGTTATGCTATGTTTTTTAGTATTATTTTTATATTTAATATTTTAATCATTTCCCTATTATTATACCTCGATTTGAGGTTGCGGGATGGGCAAATTTGATCATACATATTATTGTAGGATGCAAATCTATTGAAACTTTGTAATATTCGGACAGTAGGAATCTGGAACAGTCAGATCAACATAAATGACGTTAGTTAACGCGGCAGCAGCTGCTCGAAATCGGATTGCGGACGTGTAAATATTAGTCAGGGTCTTACATTCATTTACTACCGCTACGCCTAGCTTAATCGATATATGTAATTTTGACGATAAAATAGGTTGCAAATTCCTATTTTACTTTCTGAAGTGACAGTATTCTCATATTTTATTGTTCCAATGCCACAGTGGGTCAGGATCAACAATTTCCGGTCAAAACTATGAAACTCATGAAACTGGTCTAAAAATAATTCCGTGCCTACAGGAAATTTTTTTAAAAAAATCCCAGTAATAAATTGGGGTCATTTTCTGAGTGGTGGAAATGAAAATAAAAAAAATAAATGAATAACAATAATTGAGTACAATTCTGAAGTTCTGTATTCGTATATATTTCAAAAAGGAAGTAATGGAAAATTAGTAAAAAATATCCCTTTTATGAGATAGGAGATCTAAAAAAATAAAATTTTTGTGGCTTGTATGTTAAAGGGATTATTATTTGTAGATATGAGTTGTCCAGAATATCCTTAGTATAGGATCTTCATTAAGTGGTTACTGCCTGATACTATTTCAAGAGATATATTAGGTTCACTTAAGACGAGGCTAGGAATCCAACCTAGGCAGTAAACATGCTTCATTGATTAAACATTGATTAAAATTAATAAAATTAATAATAATAATTTTGCAGTGCTTTGTGTAGCATAATTTCAATAAAAATAGAATATAGATAGAGCCCGTCTCTTCAAGCGTTCAATTTGATGAAGAATAACAGCAATTATATTTTCAACAAAACATAAACGGTCATATAATTCCTTGACATCTTTTTTATTTGCTATCTCTTTTCTTTTATATATATATATATATATATATATATATATATATATATATATATATATATATATATATATATATATATATATAAATGACGAATAGGCCCTCAGCGATTTTACTCGCCGTTTGTTCGCAAAAGTGCGTAGAACTATTTCTAGGCTGCTTTAAATTCAGGATACGCGACAAGGAGATTTGACACCATTTATATCGTGTGATTTAACGGGCTGATAATTGGGTCAGTGAGGTGGATACCTTAGTATTAGCTTTCACCGGAATTAGATATATAAACGGAATATATATCATGGCTATTTTCAAGCAGGTATCGTATAGGAGTAACTAGTGAAAATTAACGCTATTTTAATACTGACCTCAAGCTCAATCAAATATGCTACCCTGCTTCAAGTACCCTGCTTCAATAATATTTTTGTATTGCAGCTTGCTGCTTCAAGAATACTAGCAATACTAGCAAGAAATTTAAAACGCCCTGTGGTGTGTCTCGGAGCCTTTACCAAAAGCCAATATTGGTCACGTATTAGTCTCATTATTTAATATTATTATGTTTTTAAATGGAGTTTTTATAACATCTATGAGCGAAGATATTCGACTTTTGTTCGTACGTGTCATACTTATATAATAATATACCCATAAAATCTTCTAATGAGACTAAGGTTGGGATGGGACTTCTTGGTAGCCAATTAATTCATTGTTTTAACCGCGCCATCTAGCCAGCCAAAATGATATCCAAGGATATCATTTTGCCTAGCGATGTGAGGCCGTGAATTTAATGACGCATATATGGTACAACGTAACTTATGGCCACTTTTTAAATATCAAAATTAACCCTGACGAGGAGTGTATATAAAATAGTGACTGACTCATTACTTCCCAACTCAAACCACTAAACATCCATTAAGGTGGGAGTTTTAGAAATTGTATGTTCCAAGCGGTAAAACCGCTCTTTAAACATGAAATTTAAACTTTTTGAAAAAGTTACATTAATTTTATAATTTTGACGTTTTCATTTTTTCAAATTTCATCCTTTTAGGGTAATGACATTAATAGAGATGAGATTAATAAGCAACATCCGTCATAAACTGCTGATCCTATAAACCTCAAATTTTGACAGTTGGTTCCTCTTTTCACCTAGACATTCACTAGACATGTTACAGAGTTTTACAGAAAACGGAAAAATATCAATTTTATTAAATTTCTCTGGATATAAGTATTTTCTTATTTTAGTATTAAAAATACTAGTAAGTAAAACTGCCCTCTAAATATTAAAATATTTTTTTTACTCAAATATGGTAGAGTTTTACAGAAAACGGTAAAATATCAATTTTATTAAATTTCTCTTGATATAAGTATTTTGTTAATTTAGTATTAAAAATACTAGTAAGTGCGGGTATATGGGACCGGTCTCACGAAAAATGTATCGGTCAGAGGCAGAATCTGTCGAGGTCACGGTTCTCCACGAAAATTTGGTGTTCATTTGGTGTACAGGGTGGTGTAATTTTTGACAGCAGGACTCTACTAGACATCGTGCATATAAGACATAGTGCATCGAATAATAATGGTCGTTTCTTATACGAAGTATTCTCGAATTCGGCTTCGCTTCGATTTTATAGGATGTTAAAGAAACAGATATATTTTAAATAAATAGATAGGTATGTCAATATTTTACATTGTGTATTGAAAAGTAGTTGCCAATTTTTTTGTCAAATATACAGTGACGTGCGTACGGGGTATTG
Source organism: Tetropium fuscum (assembly GCA_964058915.1). Classification (NCBI taxonomy): domain Eukaryota; kingdom Metazoa; phylum Arthropoda; class Insecta; order Coleoptera; family Cerambycidae; genus Tetropium; species Tetropium fuscum. The sequence continues at coordinate 34,311 of CAXKVY010001193.1, read as the reverse complement.
AAATATATTGTTTTTTAATAATCGTGTGCCCCTGGAATTCTCACAACAAAGGTATAATATACACATAATATACCTAAACAAGGAACTTCTCGCTTAATTTACAAACTTTTTTGTACCTTGCAATTTTTTGATCTAATGTAGGTAGTTTTTTTAGTAAAGGAAGCCTAATTTGACCATACTTTCTCATTCGACCATGTAAGAAACTACTATTATTTTTCGATTAACTATCGTTTTGTAAGGTCCTGATGTTGTAAACCGGACCACCCTGTTTATGTAGATAGGTATTCACAACAGAAATATTTTAATATGTCTGCAACTTTGATATCTTATTTTTTCTGTTTTTGTATCATTCTCCACTATTTACTTTCAAACTTCTTGCAACGAATACTGATATTTCCTCTAAATATCTGCACAAATAGTCGGAATATATAAAAATGCAATATTAAGAAGAAGAAAAATGAAAATATTCTATAACATATGTTCATTCATCTAGTTCACGCTACATTTCATATGGCAATCGTAAAATTCAAATACGCGCGAAAAAGGCACAAAAGCATATCAGTTGAATATCCACATTATCATATCTCAAAATTATTATATTGATGTGGTATTACTTATTACATTTGATAAAAGTTTTTATTTTTTTATTTAATAATAATTGCTAATGGTACCTAACGCAAATGCTGAAAATACCTATCATCCTAGCCACAAGTAATTAAAATTGGTGTCCAAGAGTATAGTTGCATCTAGTACTTTCAATGCGCTTTTAAGATACGTCGAAAAATGCAAGATCTGTAAATTTTTAAATACTTCCCCCAAGAGGAGTTACTGGGTTAGTAAATTCTCTAGGAAATTTTCTAAAATTCCACCTCTGAGGTAAGAGAATCGGTCTATAAAGCAAATGTAGGTATCTCATTTTTCATAATAGTAAACTATTAAAGAAAAGGTATAAATCTCTTTTAATTTTAGTTCTCTGCATATCAGAGTATTTTGACCTTTTATAAAGTGCTAAGGGCACTCAGTAGAGTGCTAAGGGCACTCAGTGACTGATCATTAACCCCCAATCAAACCGCCAAACCTAGAAAGTTTAAATTATGACAATATGTTTCTTTTAAGGTGGACCTCTAAGGAGCTTTTCAGACAATTTTATATTATTTTTTCATTCACCTACCAATTTTGTAAGAATTAGTCTTATAGTTATATTCGCCGTTCGACGACTATTTGCTTTTTAGAATAAGCCGCGCGTGATCGGGAGTCGCATTACAGCAAGCAAACATGAGCCGATATTCCCCCCAGAAAGCGAATTATCAGGGTAAATATTTTCCTTCCAAAAAGTTATTTTTTCAGACGCCGCTCAGGTATCACGTCCGCATACCTATATGAGGGAACCTTCCCCACAACCTCACCAGCATAAACTTGATTGCCGACATAAAAAAATACAAAACACCATGTCTAACGAATAATTCTACGGGGCTTTTATGCAGTCGCTTTACGGCATGATTTACGTGTCAATATCAAACATGCAAAGGTACTTGTAATGAGGTTCATTGTAGTGGTCGATAAAAATGATATAAACGTAAAAACGAGTGTTTTTTTATGGGGCAGATAAGCCTTTTTTGCAGGCGGCATTTGCCTTCATATATATCGAACTCAAAGGTTGGCAATCAGTTTTATAAATGGCATTGTCATCATTCTCTTATTGACCATAACATGGCTATCTCTACTACTACCTACTTATTTTTTTAATAATGATAATAAACTCTTTTGAGAGTTCAAAAAAATACGAAAAAGTGCCAATTTATATAAATCGTTCGTTAACAATTTTACAAAAATAAAAATTGCAAATCGCTGATAACCCCTAGGCTAAAATTTTATGGGATATTTAAAAATGTGCAATACCATTGGAGTGAATATTCTGAAGATTAAAACATACCGGGTCATAGAGAAAAAATTTGGTTTTCATATGCTGAAAACCGATTGAAAATCCGTCCTTTAATTTAAAGTTACAATAGTATAAAAATGGACAATTTTGCATTAACCGAATTTATTTACGAGCAGTTTAATTTATACTATTGTTAGAAACCATTGATGATTGTGTAATAGAAAACACGTAGTGAATCCTAACTAGATATCCTTGATGGCTTTTCGTTCCAACACTATATGAAAATAAAATAGAACTATACATACTATAGAAACAAAGTATAAATATTCAAAAAGGGATGCTACTTTATCGAAACCATATTCGTCCTGCCATTCGAACGTAGTAATTTAAAAATGCAAACAAATCCACTCACCTACATGGTCATTATTTGATATACCTACGCTCGGGGTAAATACCATCAATCACATATTATTTATAGGTAAACAACAATTGAAGCGAACGAGACCGATATGTATAAACCAAGATAACACCCTTTATTTTCCCACCTTTGGTCATTAAATCAGTACGGACAGGGTAGGCATGATATCGAGCATCCTCTATATTTACTCCATCGATTCACATGTCTATTCTCGGCAAATTGGATATGCCTGGGATAATTTTCAGTGAGCTTTACTTCGCCCACTGAAAAAAGAGTTTCACTAAGATTCTCCTTCCTGATATTTGTTTACAATGAGAATATAATTCACATGACGCACGGTATATTTTTGATTAATTTCATTGGCTAAAATACAAAACAAAATCGCGGGATAGGCTATCAAATCGGTGACAATTTTATCGTCGCATGTTGACTGTCACTTGTTTTAAATGAATAAAATAGTTTACTGTCCAAAGTGACAGAAAGTTTCAATAGATTGAGAACAAAACTAAAAAATATAAAGAGCATGTTGTTTCTAAAACCAATGGTAAAACAATCAGATAATGTAACGACCGATAGATTTTTCCTGACACCAAAAAAAAATTGAAATTGGTATGGTAAAAACTTCCCCGTGGGTGCTAATACTAACTGCATATGGACAAAGCAAACCGATCAAAAAGTGTGAATTGATCCTTCGATAGCTTAACTTGTTTCATAATTCGTGGTGAAATAATCATATTCTTCATATACATCTGATAAACTATAGATATATACTCGCTCAATTTTTGCACACGAAAGCTGACTGAAATTCTAAAACTGACATATTTTATTCATAATCCAAGAAATATATCATTTTTAAGGTGTCTCCTAAGTATCCAACCAAAAAGTCACACTCCACACCCCTTGTAGGGTGTTAAATAGGGATGGTTTCCTATTGTTTTTTTAAATTTTCTTTTTCCAGCTTGTACATAATAATATTCTCTATAACTTTGCCTAACAAATTTTTAAGGTAACTTTGACTTTTGGCGGTCCGGCGCCCATTATATGGGAAACCATCCACCATATTTATTTATTATGGCTCAGAAAATATACAAACAAAAGACTGAACAGCTGGTTTTTGCAGTGTTGATCTCGAGGGTTTTTACAGGCTCAACCCTGTAAAAGGAGACCTGTCAGGAGACAGTTCTCCAAATGTCTCCTGAGTTTCCAACCAAAAAGCCGCAGTTGAAGGGGTTGACCTTTGGGGTTTAGCGCAATAGGGGTGGTCTTATTATTTTGGGGCTGTTTTTGAGGGCTAGGATTTCTAACCAGGTTACTTAGTCCAAGTTTTTGGAAAGTTAACGTACACTGGACGACACAATTACGTCGTGATTTCAGAGAAAAAAGTCTGAATTTAAAAAAAAACAGACTTCTGGGGCTTTGTACACATTTGAACATATTTTGGCACTGAACCAAGTTTATAGTTTACATTTTTCATTTAATGAGGCCTCTAAATAACGCTGTAGAGATTTTTAAGGGAGAAACCCTTAAGGGGTTGCACTGCGATTTTTTGGTTGGAAACTAAGGTTCTCGATCAACTCTGCAAAAACCAGCTGTTCACCCTTTTGTTTGTATATTTTCTGAACCATAATAAATAAATATGGTGAATGTTTTCCCACATAAAAAATTATTATGCAAAGTTGTAGAGAATATTGTACAAGTTTGAAAAAGAAAATAAAAAAAAGAAACCACCCCTATTGCAATTCCCTACAAGGGGTGTGGAGTGTGACTTTTTGGTTTCATGCTCGGGGCCACTCCTCTATCGACCCTGAAAAAATCAGGGTGGAAATTATTTGAGTGCACCACTTATGGAGAAGTCTACTTTTTATGTACTATGCAGATTTTTCTGTTTTTATTCTGAGTATTCACTCATATTTTGCTTTTAATAATTTTATTCTGTAATCGGATATATCTAATTAAGAAATTCCATTTTTTTAAAAATTAATGTCAGTAATACTCTCAAAAATATTAAATATAACAATAAAAAAAATTAAATATAATTTCTAGAACTGTTTCTTTTAGACCTTTTGATACGGTCATATGCGTTCGACAAATCTATAAAAACTGCATGTATATTTGCTTAGTGTTCCTTGTAAGCTTCTTGTATTTATCATATATCGTGAATGTGATCTATGATTGATTTTACTATCCTACAACCGGCCTATACTTCTTTACATTATTTGTTACAATAGATATCTTTAATTAGCATCGCAATCACTCCATAGGCAGCATCCAGAGATATCGCGGTACTCAAACTCCTACTAACATGGTATGGCAAACTCCTACTTGTGCCGCATTTCTACAGTGCATACAGTTTTGATCGCATATTTTTCCCATGTCTGTTATTTTCTCTCTGGTATCTCTCCGTCGCGTCATTTGGCAGTAAAAGTTTGAGTCCTGGTAGCTGCCGCAGACTTAAAACACAACTCGCGATAAATCAATATTTAAAATATCGACTTATAATATGTAAGTGAACACGCTCTCTTTTACAAAGTTAAGATTCTTAATGCAAATGTGCGTGACTAAAATTCCTCTTAGAGGCTTTTTATACTAAAATATTTCACGAATTACCATCGATCGACCGGTTGCCCTCTGGAAGCCCCGATGAAATTCCACAGTGCCGCAACCAAACCCTCGATAGGATAAGGTTCAAAAATCACATTGTAGGTTTTAATTTAATCCTTCTAGTCTGAGGATCTAACGATACTTTCTATTCTGAAGAAAATATACCGTCGTGTGATTTCGAGGGAAGGAATGAAACCGGTGGCCGTTCCTGGAAGCGCCTGATATTGCTGGATTTAGTTCATCTTCGACCGAACGGAAAAATGAATAACCTAGAATAGTATTTCCAACAAAACTCGGCCTGACACAGAAATTAATCGTTCCGGTTTAAGAAAAGGTATAACTAATGACCCGTAGGGGTCCCTTAACTTTTTCATGGCGACGAAAAGAACGCGTTTGTAAACTGAAATGGATTTCGATTATTGTTGCGATATAGCTTGTGCACGTAATTCTGCGGAAGCGGCAGAGGCGTGCCAGCACTAGTCTCCCGGGGTTCGTTATTAACGTACGTTATGAACAGTAAATTGTAGCGAAATCGCTGCGTAATTTCAATGCAGAATTTTCATTCATACATGAATATATCAGGAAACAGAACCTGAACTGCTTTCTTTTCAGGCATATTTCTTTTCATCACTAATACGTATAAATTATTTTTAAATAATTAATCCAATTTTGTTTTTAGAAAAATTTCCCGTGGACGTTGAACATTGTAACAAGATTAAATCTGTCAGTCAATTTTTTCTTAATATCTAGACTTAGTTATTCAGTGACACACTCCACATAACACTAATCACCTGGTTTGTGTGATAGACATATATTATGATTAGAATTCTGGGCACTTTCACTGTCACTACATAAATTCGAACTGTTTTAGTCTCTTTAGCCATCGAACAAGTCCGTTGTTATCGAGTAGTGATATCACTTCGACGTTTTTGTGGTTTTAAAGCCTCTTGTGATCTTTATCTGCAAACCTCTTGATTTCATAGGCATGGTCTGGTCGCGATGGATGTCTTCATTGCGAATGTACCACGGCGATTTGACGATGCTCCGAAGTACATTATTCGGGAACGTTTGAATTAATTTGTGTTGGATTTCTTAGTGCACCCCTACAGTTAGATGCCATAAGTCCACATTTGTCCAAGTGGTGATATTGTTGACTGCTGTTGGAAGTTTGTTTGTGGACGACTGTATGTCTTGGTCAGTAGCGAGCAGAGCAGTGTCGTCGACGAATGTTGCCGTAACTACTCCGCCGCTTTGTGGGTCGTTGTCGTTGGTGTACAGGTGGTAGAGAACAGGTCCAAGGACACTGCCCTGAGGTATTCCAGCACAAATATTCTTTAGGTCAGAATATTCTTCTCCATATTTAACTCTGAAGTGACGATCAGTGATGTGTGAGCGAAGAATTTGGCAAATATATCATGGCAAATATTTTTCTAGCTTTTATTCCAGGTCCTGATGCCACACTCGGTCGATTGCTTGGGCCAAATCTAGGAATATCGTTACGCAGATCTTTTTCTCTTCTAGTACTCTCTCAATTATATCGGTAATTCGATGCACTTGATCTATGGTTGAATATTTATTACGGAATCCAAACTGGTGAGGCGGAAACTGGTAGGCGGTGGATAAGCTGCTTTTTCTCAACGATTGAGTTTGAGCAAAAGGAGTTTTTCTAACAGCTTGGATATAATCGGCAATAAGGAAATTGGTCGGTATTATGATCTATATTCAGGAGGTTTTCTGGGTTTGGGAGTCATTATTACCTCAGCAATCTTCCACTGTATTGGCACGTATCGGAGTTGTAGTGCTGCATTGAAGAGATGCGACTGTTTCATGTTGCCTTTACGGGGCAACTCCTTAAGTATTTGTGCAGTCATTCGATTATAATCTGGAGCTCTCTTTGTACTGAGATTGTTTCTGATAGTGTTAGTGATCTGAGCAGGTGTTAATTAATCCAAATAAAGTTAAAACTTCAAACACCTATGAAAAAAGAAGACAGAAACGGAAAACAATAATTGGCAGCTGTAACCACTGTTAATCAGACGTTCACACAATGAAACAAGACAGGTTTTTTTTATAAAAGCCATATATTACAAATAAATAGTTGTATACCTAGGGTATAGGTTTACAGTTTAACTTAAAAATATGAAAATTTAGATTGTTAGCCTGAAGGGCTAAATTTAGCACAAACGTGAACTAATTATAAAAATGTGAAAATTTGACAGTGTTAGCCTGAAGGGATAAAAATAAAAATAAAAATAGAACTTATTGACGCTCAGTCAAGCTAGGAAAATACATAATTTACAAGTTAAAGAAGATATAATGTATTGACACTGGAAAATGAAGTTATTAAAAAGCAACAAGACCTGTGAAATATTATAACACAATATAATTCTTTTCCTGGCAGACTTCTGAATGTCCCCTCGTATAAATTGGACGTAGCCTAGGATCCTAGGATGAAAGCTATCTCAGCAAGATAGAAGAACCAGCAGAACTGGCAAAAACCAACTGGGAACTAAGGTAACGGTGGGCACAGCTTGCTCACAGGAGGAATTGCTTCTCGGTCGTCTCGTCAATAGAAAGAAATATTTAAGTGTCAGATTTATATTTACAGTAAAAATTTGGAAGTAGCTAAATATGTATGAATATCCACGATTGAGCGAGAAATCAATAATAAATAATGACATTTAGGCAACACTGATTAGGAAATAAAATTAATTTAATAGAATTAAATTAATAAAAATAATATTAGTTTTAAATGGGGTATTAAAACTAAGGAATAAAAAAATATTCAACCAACAGGTTAATAGATAACTAATAATTGTTGACATAATTAAGTTAATTGATTATTTAATTATTCAAATATATAAAATGGATATATATGCAAAATATGTAATAGTGAAATTATTTTAAGTAATAAAAAAATACGTTAAATTTTACTAAAATTCCCAAAATTGTAGATTAAAATATGTACAAATTAAGCTATACGATAACAGGTATAGAAAGGCAAGTTTAATTGGTCTTAGCTGATATTATTAAATTAAAAGAAAAGTGGGGCGGCAGCCCGTGGTTATTTCTACTTAGAAATTACGATCAGTAACGAAAATTATTCGGTCTTTTTAACGTACTGGGCTTAGAATTGATTAGGTTGTAATTGACTATAATTTATACGATAAACGAGAAGGGACATGCAATAAATATATATCGACATAAATCCTTAACGGAAATAATTGTACTTGGGACAGCACAGATTTAAGGCAGTTTAATATATATATTATATATATATATATATATATATATATATATATATATATATATATATATATATATATATATATATATATATATATATATATTTTGTGAAAAGTAATCTTGGGTTTGTAGCATTTCATTACATAGAAATAAGCAACTAGACGAATAAGAAAGAAAACACACTTACCAGTACTATATCTGGACACACATACGGAAATGAATCACTATGCATATGAAAACGAACCACTTAGAAGTTGTACAAGTTCTTTCACCTTTCTTGAGGATCTTCAGAGCAGTATACGATTTATTTCATTGATCATTCATACTTGAATTTAAATTACCAATACACCAACACTTGCAGTGACGTTTTATGACATTAGTTTTTGACGGAACTCATTCTTAGATTACACAAACCTAGTCTACTATTTATATTTGTTCTATTTGAACATATTATATATAAAAGCATTAGGCATACAGTTATCCAGAAGATGTTAAACTTTAAAATGCATAAAATCTTGTTGAACCTATTGAAAAACAACTACTTTTTCCAACTATATGCGGGAAAATATTGAATTATATATACAATAGAGTTCTGAAGCATTCAAAGAGGGAGTGATACAGAAATTGCTTGCTTAGTCAAAACTAAAATCATTTGTTGGTTGTAATACATACAACCAACAAATGATTTTAGTTTTGACTAAGCAAGCAATTTCTGTATCACTCCCTCTTTGAATGCTTCAGAACTCTATTGTATATATAATTCAATATTTTCCCGCATATAGTTGGAAAAAGTAGTTGTTTTTCAATAGGTTCAACAAGATTTTATGCATTTTAAAGTTTAACATCTTCTGGATAACTGTATGCCTAATGCTTTTATATATAATATGTTCAAATAGAACAAATATAAATAGTAGACTAGGTTTGTGTAATCTAAGAATGAGTTCCGTCAAAAACTAATGTCATAAAACGTCACTGCAAGTGTTGGTGTATTGGTAATTTAAATTCAAGTATGAATGATCAATGAAATAAATCGTATACTGCTCTGAAGATCCTCAAGAAAGGTGAAAGAACTTGTACAACTTCTAAGTGGTTCGTTTTCATATGCATAGTGATTCATTTCCGTATGTGTGTCCAGATATAGTACTGGTAAGTGTGTTTTCTTTCTTATTCGTCTAGTTGCTTATTTCTATGTAATGAAATGCTACAAACCCAAGATTACTTTTCACAAAATAAATATGAATAGCAAAGAATTTCAAAGCTAATATATATATATATATATATATATATATATATATATATATATATATATATATATATATATATATATATATATATATATATATATACAAAGATAAAAATTACAATACCTTAACAACTTCACTATGCACTATTCTCTAAAAATAGATCACAGAAAGAAAAGTAACTTGTTCAAAGTTAGGTAGGCGGAAATAAATTCTGAAGTGGTAAAGAGGACGCAGTTCAGGCGTGTTGGCCTGTTTATAGATCTCCACATATCAGATAGGTGGTCGTGAGTTTCGCGCGGGCGGTTTTTATTCAAATATATTTATAGTTGATTGGAAATCTTTGATCTCCAGATTACCCGCACGACATTGATCACCAAATCATCGGCCTTCCCTAAGTTCTGGTCTGAGGTGAATCGATTATCGACGTTTCGGTGCCGTTTTCAAGAGAAACGAGGTTAGCCTAGGACACCATGAGCAACTGGTGGATTGGATTTAGGTTTTGGTCTAATAAATACACCAAATATGGTACGGTTAACTTATCTGGATTGAAAATTCGATCACGATGTTGATTGTATAATGACAATGAAAGTTTCATGTCAATTACAACACCAAAGTCAGGAAACTTTAAGGTATCTCTAAGAATATTTGTGCTTTTTTAAAACGTTTCCTGTAAGATAGCATACATCAGAACAAAGCCAACAGAATACTTTATTTTGAACACCCTGTAATAATCCATCCAAAATGTTATAGCAGCTTGAACGTTAGTCGTTTCTTGGGTGCCCCATGGAAAACTTACATCAGTGAGTCAACAGTAAATCATAAATTCCCTAGTGATTCGATGTGAGGCCGTTTGCTTTTCTTCCGTACAGATTCTTCCATTATATATTTTCCACTCACAACAATTTTCCATTAACTCCAATAATCAGTTTTTGCTGGCGTGTCAACGACCCGCGGGGCTCCTGAACATTGATATTAATGGATAGGAATAAAGCTAAAGTGGATATCGGAACAGTCTCCTATATGTTCATAGGGTTATAAAATGTCTTTGTCGGTTTATTATTGCGCGAACTAAGTTGGAACAATTCACAAAAATACAGGTTACACTGGATACGCGGAGATCTTGTCTCAATTATTATTTTTCATATTTAAAAACTCCAGCAAACTTTAAGGTAATCTAATTTTATATTATATACTTGTATTTCATATTCGTGAATACCGAACCCGATTCCCAAACTTATTCTACTTATTTTTTGAGTGAGCGTTACCACCGGAGGTCGAATTAGCATGGCCTGGCAACTTTCATGTTGTGTAGTGTGTGAAGGGACGTATTTTGCTCTAAACCTGATACTTTACATAGCATTACTCGGCTATGATATTAGATACGTCTCCCTCGGCGACGAGCAGTCTTCGCGGAGAAAACCCACACCATTTCGGCTGATATGTGGCCCGTATTTATAACCATGGGCGTCTATTTCGTCCTTAAACTAGGACACTGCGTTGCTTTTACTAGCGCAGAGGAGTTCTTGGCGATTCCGGTTTATCCTTCAGCGCAGAATACTTTTGTAGAAGGTACACGAGTTTTGTTTTACCTTAGATAAGAATTGTAGAAACATTCATTAACCGACTTCAAAAAAGGAGGAGGCTCAATTTGACTATATTTTTTGTATGTTTGTTACCTCAGATCTCCGTCATTTATAAATCAATTTTAAAAATTGTTGTTTGAAAGGGGGTATTTGCAAGTGGGTCCCATTTTAGTTTTATTGGCATTGGACATTGGATTCCGAAGATATACCGAGGAACTACAGATATAACAGAAAAAATAGCTAATGTACCAGTCACAACCCTAATTTATAGATATTTAAATTAATTAAAAAAATGTTTTCCATCGGATCAAATTTTGAAGCTGGAGACCATTATACATTCTAGAATCAACTTCATCATCATAAAAATCAGTCCAGCTGTTTAGGTGGAGTTCAATGACATCAGTTGTATCAATTCTTTCGCCTTTGTTGAGGCTCTCCAGAATAATGTACGATTTATTTAATTGGTAGTTTATACTTGAATTTACCATTCACCTACCATTCTCACAGTGACACTTTTATGTGACATTAGTTTTCACAGAGAACTCAAATTCATAGAAAAGGACCTAGTCTACTATTTATAATTATTCTCCTTGAACATACTGATATAAAAAATCGTTAGGCATACATTTATCTAGAATATGTTATGACTTTATAATGAATAAAATCTTGTAGAATGTATTAGTACAACTACTTTTCCTAGCTATATGATAGAAAATATTAAATTACATATAAAATAGAATTTATAAGCATTTAAAGAGGAAGTAATTCAGAAATTGCTTGCTTGGTCAATACTAAAGTCTTGTTGGATCTTATGTAGGTATGTATAATGATTTTTGCAAAATTGTTGGGAAAATTCCAATTTTCACACACACACAAATTAGAACTAGCCGTTAGTTTGCGATTTTAATGTCCTATCTGACTGGCCTATAAAGCTATACAAGCGTAGCGTAATATAGGTACTGACAATTAATGTGAATATTTAAATCTACGTTTGTATCGATACTCGTATATAGATGTTGAATATAAAATACGAACATTCAAAGTCAATATATAGCAAAATCGTGTGATCAAATAAAAATTACATCAGTGACCAGAGGGCGATGTCAAGTATAATTTAATTTTCAACTTCCAGTTTGACAAATTACTTGGGAGTCGTTTAAAAATTAGCTTTTCAGTTTGTCAGTTCAATACTTACCAATGAAACTCAAATTCAATTTTACGCTACTAATTTTTTAAATGGATTACATTTTCATTTATGTAATAAACTTAAAATTCGAGTCAAAACAGTTCCTCATTTTTCTATATATATTATATATATATATATATATATATATATATATATATATATATATATATATATATATATATATATATATATATATATATATATATATATATATATATATATATATAAAATTCTCGTGTCACGGTGTTTGTAATTAAACTCCTCCGAAATGGCTTAACCGATTTTCGTGTGCATATCGGTTAGGTCTGCGAATCGAACAACATCTATTTTTCATCCCCCTAAATGTTAAGGGTGGTCCACCCCTAAATTTTTTATTTTATTTTTTAGACAAAATTTTTTGTTTTTATTTTTTTATGATACATCACATAAAAATACATACAACTCCAAATTTTCACGCCTCTACAATCAACCCCTATTTTTTATTTGTTAATTAAAAACTTTATTTTTTTTGGCAAGATTTTTTTTTATTTTGTCATTACAGAATAAAAAATTTCATATTACTCTTAATTTTCACCCTTATACGATTAACCCCTATTTTTCCATCATGATTTTTATTTTTTTTATTCTATCTACAGATCCGCAATAGGGTTTTGCAAGATGGCAATCGAATATAGTAATTGTAGTACGATAAATTCTTATTCAGAGTTTATAATTTCAATTTCCTTTAATTATGATTTTTTTCTCAGTTCAATTTGATCTCCCGCCCTCGCCGATCGATAACTGATCAACTATCAGTTATCCCCGCCAGGTGTCTACCGTTGTCACCACTCATCCAGTGAGGACGAAGCCGGTCTCCTGTCTTACTCACTATACATTTTTCAGCCATTTGTGTATCAATCGTAGCAGTGACTGTTATACGTATTATTTTAATTTGTCTGTGCAACTCTCATGTTAATTTTACTCTCATCGTAAATTTATCATTAATTTCCAGTGCAATAATTATTTATTCACAATTTATTAATAACTGACAAAGACAGTGTTAACTCTCAGTTAATTAAATGATCTCATGTAAATAAACACGTGTTGTAAGCTCCCGCCAACAACGGCCATTACCTTGCCTGTATATATTGTACTTAACATTTTTTGGAAATAATTTTAAATCAAAACGAAAATGTGTACGTGTTTAATAAATATACGTGTTTTATTATTATGAAAGGTAAGTCAAATAATAAGCAAATGAATACAATATTAAGTCACTGTTTTTCACCAATACCCTGATACTTTCACTGACACTGACACTGACACCAATACTTTCTATCAGTTTAAGTATATTAACTTCATTTATTTATATGTTCTATGTACAGTCAGCAATGCCAAAAAGACGCAAAGGGGCCAATTTGAGTCGTCGAACGATTAATTCTAGATGCGAGATATAAGAGCAGGTAGATCAGGCTGACAAATCCAAGAAAACAATGCAGATGTGCGTGTGAGCATGGCGCAGTTACGTGAATCGTAAGAGGCACGAGATGAACGAAATCAACAAAGACAACTAGAACGAAGAGAAACGCGCAGATACATAGTCGACAGACGTAGAGGAATTGACCAACAATGCCAACAAGTTCATCGAGCATTTACATCAGATCTATTTCTTCGACTAGCATTCCAGTACGAGCCTGATGTTGAATATTATGCTCATTCCAAAGTGGTTATTGGTACTTTGAAAAAGGAATGCCCGCATTGTCATGCATTTAAATTTAAAAAAGAGACAGTTGGGATGTGTTGCTCATCAGGAAAAGTACAACTAACCGAAATTTCCGGTTAGTTGTACTAGGATCTCCGATCATTCTGCTTCGTAACTTGAACCCACCACGGCTGTGTAATGGCACACGATTAGTCATTAAAAAATTTATGAAAAACGTTATTGAAGCCATCATTTTGAATGGCAAGTTTCAAGGCGAAAATGTGTTGCTGCCAATAATCCCTATGATTCCTACAGATGTGCCAATTGAATTCAAACGCACTCAATTCCCAATTAGATTGGCATTCGCTATGACGACAAGGCCAGACATTGTCTGTATGTGGCTTAGATTTGGAAACACCATGCTTCTCCGACGGACAACTATATGTGGCATGTTCTCGCGTGGGAAAACCATCCAATTTGTTTGTGTTGGCTAAAGACGGACTAAGCAAGAATAATGTACACTCTATTGCGCTGAGAGATTAATCTTAATTTTTTTTTTCAACTGCCATAATTGATAGAAAAATATGAATAATTATTTTTGATGTTTAGATAGCTATCAAGAATTGCAATTTAAAATATATTCGTTACTTTAATAAAGATTAATTTATTAACCTACATAAAGCATACTTTCATTGTTTACTACGCCTTCGATTATAAGTACATCTCCGCACACTTATAGTAGATAGTTATTTTTATTGAACTAAAAAAATTTTTCCATAATGGCAAAACAACGTTTGCCGGGTCAGCTAGTATATATATTATACATATTGTATAATATATATGTATATTATACATATTATATTTGTTTATTTATTAATGATTTATATAAGATAATATGAATGTAGCCTTACGTTGGGCTATGATAAATTGTGATGGTATTATTTGTATTGGTAGATAATTGGATAGATAGCTTAATTTTATAAGTAGAGAAAAAATTATTTTGAAATTAAAAGATTATTTGAGTGGAATATACTTACTTTAAATTTTTTATATATTCTGTATACTCTTTTCTTTCTTAAAATAGGCCAGTTCACAATACCAGTGAACACTTTTATATTTACTGTTTATTAAAATTTATCTATGTCAATATTATAACAATATATAATATATAGAAAATCAAAACGTTTATAGTCTTCTTATTTAGTTCTTGTTAGTGCATGAAAATACTTAACGTCAATTTGAGGTAAAAATAGACTGGCACTATAAGTTGGTATTTAACTTCAATTTTACTTTATGCTCAATCAAATTTGATTTTTAAAGATTGTTGACTATGAATTTACTTTATTGCTTTAAATTTACTATGGAAGAAAAGATAGATTGGTTCGCAATTTAATTAGTACATATTTATTTTTTTAAATTATACTTTGAAAATAATTCAATATTATGGTATGGTATGTTTAGCGTATGGGTGTTTTGAAAGAAGAACTTGTGGCCGGGATGTAAAAAATGTATCACCCTACTAACTACGGAAGTTGATAAACTTTGGGAATTTGCAGATTTCAATGGTTGATACCTATTATCAACTACAACTGTGTTGGCAGCGGAAACGTTAGTTTTTATCTTCATTCATGTTCAATAATTGTACTCAATTGTGTTCAATTGTACTCGTTCTCTAATAAAAAACAGGTACTTTTTATTTGATTTTGAGATGTGTCGACTCAATTGGTTTTATTTGAATGAGCTGTGACATCAATGGACCGTAGTTTAGAAGATAAACGCCAACAAACTTGTACGGTAATTTTCCTATGGTTACAACAAGGTATATCGGACTAGAAAACAGTCGAGTTGGTGTAGGTACTCTAGCTGGTTTAATATTATGAGACAAAGAATATTATGATTTAATATTATGAGAAAACATAACATAATTATGTTATGTTTGTATATGTAAGCATACAGGATTATTCATGACGAACTGCGTGTATATAGGTCCAGTAAAGTGAGTATATATGGGACGATTTTTTTAGTTTTAGTTCAATATCTTCTACATGCTACACAGTTTTCCCATTCCAAAACGTATATTATCTCCGAATTTGTCCAGAGTATCGTATTCACATTATATTAAAAACATTTGTAACTATTTTTTTAAATTTTCTTGTGTCCCATATAACTCACTGCTGGGGGTTATTTGGGGCGATGACTAATTTCAATGTAAAAGCACTAGATGAGTACGTCTCAATTTTTTCTCATGCATATAGGTTACATCGGACATGTTAAATGTTTTAAAAAATAGCCCAACTGAGAAAAGTGTTTGGTTTAGCTACAATTAGTGAATTAAAATGCTATTACATCTTAAACTTTTTATTAGAAAAACAATACCAATATAAACAGTTATTCTAAAAAATATTAACAAAAAGAAGTAAATACCTATATCACTTCTTTTATAAAGAAAATTTTAGACCCTGAATGTGTCAATAGTTTCTCCGATATACTGTTCCCAACTTGTGTATATGACGTCTAGGAATGGTGTCTCGTATTACCCTGGAAATACACTGTTTCTATACTCTATCCAACGAGAGAATGGACTTGCTTTGCCCATCGGCGACTAAAGAGGAGGGGCTCTGTAACGATATAATAACGTAGGCACCCGGTATAATATACCGGGTGCCTACGACATTACTAGCCAGCCTATTACTTCCTTGTAAAACAAGATATCGATTTCAAATTTTGGGAAATTGTATAGTTGACTACGGTGCATAGTTTGATTGCTTCAAGACGTGATTTTCATTTCCGGTTTAACCGGAAACAGTATAAACTTTGTTATTTTTAATGGAATACCCAGTATGTTATTCGAAATTTAGATTGCAAAGCAAATTCTAGGTCCAAAACACCCTATGTAGCATACCCTATATCTATCTTTGACAGTTTTCGAGAAAATGGCGGTTGAATATGTTATATCAATCACAAATTATTTCATTTTCACATAATACAAATGAATGCAGGAACAAATCTGTTACGGCTATTGAAGTTTTTTGGTGAGTAAAATTTGATAGAGCCATAAAAGATTTATATCCGGCTGAACCGGAAGTACTACGAAAAGTAATTTTCAGACTCAAATTACTTGGATAGTTTTAATGGAACGCCCTATATTGAACATTAAATTTACATTCTACTATCTTTTCTCGATATTTTTTGTTTCTGGTGTCCCCTGTTTAAACCTAATAGTTTACGAGATATCGGCGCCTCAATGTTCACCTGCACTATAAATACGTCACAAATCTGCATTCGCAAACATTTAGTCGCCGATATCTCATAACCTATTAGGTCTAGACTGGGGACACTAGTTACAAAAAATATTCAGAAAGGTTAGTAGAATATAAATTTAAGATTCAATACAGGGTGTTCCATTAAAAATATCGAAGTAATTTGAGCCTGAAAATCACTTTTCGTAGTACTTCCGGTACAGCCGGAAATGAAATTTTTATGACTTACAAATTTTGCCCCGCAAAAAATTTAAATTACCGTATCAGATTTGTTCCTACATTCATTTGTTTTATGTCAAAATGAAGTAATTTATCATTGATATGACATTTTCAACCGCCATTTTCTCGAAAACTGTCAAAGATAGATATAGGGTATTCTACATGTTTTGGATCTAGAATTTTCTGGGCAATCTAAATTTCGAATAATATATAGGGTGTTCCATTAAAAATAACAAAGTTTATACTGTTTCCGGTTAAACCGGAAATGACAGTCAGATATTGAAGCAATCGAACTATGGGCCATTGATAACCATACAACATACCAAAATTTTAAATTGATATATGTTTTTATAAGGAAGTTATAGGCTGGCTAGTAATATCGTAGGCACCCGGTATACTAAAAATAAGGAAATCGTTCAACTGTAAACAATAACCAATGCATAGACCTCGCTGTTAAGGTTATGTACTAGTATTGATTCTACAGAAGTGAGCCCATGACTCTGGTACTTTATACGACACAGATGAGTCTCTTAGCAAAAGTTACAATGAGAGAATTAAATACAATGATAGAAAGATACAATGATTTCTAATAAAATCAAGATGTTTTAAAATCAAGAATAAAATCAACTCGGAGACGAACTCGATGAGGACAACTCGGCTTTTACGTTTGCCAGAAGCTTTAGATTTCTTTTTGTCCTTTCCTAATATTAGTGTCTCCCACTTCTGATGTAAAAACTGTTAAATTCTCACTTAACATAACACTAGTACAACAACCTAGGCACCCACTCGATCGTCTTCAATACTAACAACACAATACTTAATTTGATGTAAACATTATCTAACGCCTACTTTATTTTTACGCTTAAACGCGACACTGCTTGCATATAAGTGCATATAATAGAATATTTTTAACAGGTGTATTACATATTTAACACAAGGTATTATATTTGTTGCATTCGTTTTATCTCAAGTTAATGAAAGTAGATTATAACGTGCAGAAATGTTTGTAATGTACAGAAAATTAGTTTAGTAACGTTTTTCCGAAGACTCTAGCGAACCTGTTAAGTTTTATTTAGTTATTTAGTTAAGAAAAAATAATTGTATTGGTATTAAATAGTATTTATGAAGAATATAAATATTCTTATCTTGGAATAACTTTAATATTTGTTTTGACACAAAATCGGAATGCGCGATTCCGAGACTCCAGGGATATATTTTGAGTCTAACCATCGTGAATATTTATATTAACCAAAAATCACGATTTATCCCAAAAACCTCGAGATTCAGCCATCTTGAAACCGCCATCTTGAATATTTGTTTTGACAAGAAATTCGTGATCAGCGACTGTGAAAATTCCCGCCATCTGGGAATTGCCATTTTGTCATGCAACAAATGCAGTACGAAATTGAACCCCATGTACTTGGAAATAAAAATATTTTCAATGTTAATATTAGAGAAAATTGTCCCTGCGATTGAAAACAAACTACCCCTGATCTGAATGCCATCGTTTTGCCTTCGCGACCCAACTTTACGATTTTTTAAAACTTAGGGTCTTTTAAAAAATCGTAAAGTTAGGTACCAAAAAAATCAGCACAATACCGCTCCAACGCATACACATTTTGGAAAATACTTTGGGAAAACTGATTCTTAAGCAGTTCGAAAATGTAATTTTAGAGACAGGAATAGAAAAACTATCATAATCGTGTTTCCGCTGCTATTATCTGCTCCCTTACGCATCCTGCCCGGGCTAGTTATGTTGTGGAGGGTCGAAAATATATTGCCAGTCCTCCAAGGAAAATTAAACGAGTTCTACGTGGCACGGGCCTGTAAAAACTACCCTTGACCGCCAAATAAATGGGCTTGCTAGATCTCTCACTCTGATACACTTGACGTCTTCCTTCTTTGACATAATCTACGTTAATTTTGCTTTTGGGGCGATCATGAAATTCCCTTGCGATTGCTATCTTTTAATAATGATAACAGACCGGTTAAATGTTAATCGAATGACAAAATGCTTGTCATGTAATACATGTATTTAGGCTTTGTTTTTAGTGAAAAGTGTCACTTTGTAAAAACTCCCATAACGTATTACGCATCTAACGTATTAAATATGTTTAGTCTTTAATGACCGAGTGGACCGTACGTGTTAATCCTGGATTATGTTTAAGTTTGACTTATTTTGACACATTTGCATTCAAATGTGTCATAATAACTTAAACATATTTCGGGATTAACACGTACGGTGCACTCGGCCATAAATGACTTGATATTTCTTATAATTCTATTGACTCCATAGGTACTAATTTAAGTAGCTCTGTGACATCAGTTCCATTCCTCAGAATTACAGCTCCCCTATAATTCCAGATATAGTTAAATTAGGTTTGTGGGGCTGCTATGCCGCAATATTTAGATTAATCGTTCGCCATTATTAACTATTAAATTCGAACACGTCTATATACCACACATAATCTATTAATTACAAGCGGTTTGAGCAGTGCTTAAAGTAATTTGCAACCCAGAGTAGTCATATTAACTTTGTGTTATTTACGGTTTAATAGAAAATCGATGGGTAATTAGTCAATTAGACTTTCATTGGACTTGAGGAGCTCTAGCTTGCGCGTGTAGTGAATCAGTAATTGAACTTGATATATACATACCTACCAGTGTAGCCTTTTTACCCAATCATATTTTCTTCGGGTACCTACATTTACTTTTATATACAGGGTATTTCATACTCGATGGCCTATTAGACGTGTATCGACAACAATATTTTTTTCATTTGGAAAATTTTGTACCTACCGTATGCATTTATATTATTTATTATTCCGTACATGTATTTAGCACCCAGCGCAATTTTATTGGTCAGATTCGAATTTTGAAACCAATCAGAGCTCGAGTGCCAAATCTTTTTACGGAGTGTAAATTGGTGCCAAAAGCCAAAGCATAAATAGTAAAACACGACCGTACATACGGAATCAGTATATAGAAGCAGATGCGCGTTAATTGCAGCCCCAAATTGCCAAACTGTATGTTTTTCCGAGTTTAGGTGCACTATGCGCTCCTGGCTAATGAAAATATGGAAAAAAAGCGAAAGTGCAAATATCTTTAATGTATAAAATAAAAGTAAAAGAAAATAGATAATTACTGGTACTTCCTACCAGTAAATGACCAATATCATAAATATTGACTAATATTAATCGTGTCTTTGGTTGTATATTTTAGGTATGGTAATTTTAAGTTTCGCATTACAACCACAATTTTCGGATTTCCCTTTTGTCTTTTTTATTTGGATCCACTCGTCGATCCAAATGTCTTCATGCATCATATGATGACCATTGTATTCCAGACTGAAGTATAAATTAATAATTGAAAATGGTGTAGCAGTGTAAAGTAGAGTAAATTTTGCGGTGTCGCCAAAGAAAAAGATTAATTTATTATATACCTACAATAGAAAAGTATTCTATTAAAATTTTATAAAATTTGTATTTGTAATTGTAGGCGAGGCAAATTAACGTTTCACCTCCGAAATCTTTCCGAATGGATGGATTGAGATGCGGTTTTTTGACTTCGATTCATAATCAATTCAAAGTGATAAATAACTGCATTGCTTATGTTTTATAGACAATTGTATTTGAATTAATTGTTAGTGTAACTATTGGGGTTTTGATCATATTGCCGATGTTCGATGTTGAAATGAGAGTGAGCTTTTTTGGGTTGACAAGAAAATGTATACATACATATATACTGACTAATAAAACAATTTTGACTGACTTCCCGCTATAATAAACTATTTGTTTTTAAAACCGAATTCACTGTATGCGTTGTAGGTGGGGAGAGGGATGGCCCTTCACCCCATTCACCCCCAAGTAAAATGATTTATCGGGGGATAAAATCTCGACCAAT
The DNA here is from genome assembly GCA_964058915.1 of Tetropium fuscum. Classification (NCBI taxonomy): domain Eukaryota; kingdom Metazoa; phylum Arthropoda; class Insecta; order Coleoptera; family Cerambycidae; genus Tetropium; species Tetropium fuscum. The sequence continues at coordinate 13,088 of CAXKVY010001193.1, read as the reverse complement.
CCTACAGAACCTACCCTTTACATAATTTCAGGACCCGTAAGCTTTCAGGACAAGCTTTCAGGTTGCAAAGCAAGAACTAATATGATATGGTCAACTTTACGTTTAAATATATAAATAAGTAATAACAATATTTCAGGTGTTTACTGTGGGGTGTCTGTTTTCTACATACATGAAGAGAAAACCCCAACGAAGAACTCTTCTAGGCCTTAGATCCTTAGTTCTCCAAAACAATACAATTATGATATTTATGAGGTAGTCTTTTGGTACCAATTTGTTAGTCGCTCCGTACGCTTTATAAAAGTATTATTCCAATATTATCTTCGGGGTATTGTTTGGCCATTTGACTATTTAATTTGGTTTTGTAGCTAATGAATATTATACTGAATACTAATTTACCAATACCGGAAACCATAAATTAAGTGACACTTCTAACTACACAATGACCCAAGAATTAATTTTACTGTCAAATCTTTAAGTTTCGTGCCGCTTTATGAGCAGACCCTAATTATTTTACGTAAGGACAATAGGATTTTAGATATATTACTAGAAAAAGACCATACTTTTTGGCGTCATACGACGTATATACTTTATTATATTATATATCTATATTATACTTCCCGAAAAAATTACAGGCCTGGACTTTACCATTTTGTTACAACAGTAGTGTTATAACCAGCATTATAAAAATTAACAGCCAGGCAATAGAGCCATATGCAGTTTCCATTAGTAAAAGAATGAATAAATCACACTAGAACTCATTCCCATAATAAAAACTGGTCACCAAATTGATAATAAAATCAAGTAAAATGAAGTGTATAAAACCTGAAGAATTAAGGTAATGATTAAATGAAGTGTTAGTGCTCCGACTATGTGAAAAACCACGAATGCTACATATTCAACTAAAAAAGGTAAACAGCGAATTCGTTTCCAGCTTCTACCAGCACCGCTAGAGAGGGCTGTGAGAGTGTACGGGAATATTTGAAAATAAGTCTACAAAACATAAATAAGGTAAAACCATCATAAGACATATATTGCTATATAAACCCAGTTTGATGATATAGATTACTAGAATAATGTTTTGATAAGGATTCTAGTCCCATTTTTTAGTTATAGTTAAGTTATAGTAGAACAGAATAGAGTCGTATTTTAAGTAATACGAACCAATAAACATGAAGTTTAAATACCATCAAATTTTGTGTCTTAAATTCAAAGATTATATCACAAGATAGTCAATAATGTTTCATAGATTTCACATATTGAAGATACTTAAAAACATATATTTGTTATTTTGAACCTCCTTAGAGAGAAAGATTTATCATGCTCTAAAATAATAACATTATACAAAACATAACGACTGGACATGCTACACATGCGAATGTATTATTGATAAATTCACGATAGGTACTTGTATATTCTCAGTTAGATATATTTTATACCGATTTAATAGTATTAAGCACAGTTATGGACGCAATAATTTCATTACAGTAAACTTGGGTCTTAAAAAGAAGCTTTTAAGGGCACTGTAACATGATAAGTCGAGAGGCAACTGTTGTATGGATCTTTCCCATTCTGCTATACCAATAAACGAACATTTAAAACTGTAACCCAGGAAAGTTCGGAACCGCATTTTTATCCCGCTTATGCCAAAAGAGCGGAAGTTCGCCGATTGATCCCGGGGCCGTGGTATCTTGCGATGATAACCTTGCACATGAAAGGGTTTTTGTATCGCGAGGGGCCCACCGGGGGTGGCAGCGTTTGCGGTCTGAGGTCTTCGCTGGTACGCTGGAGCCATTCCGAGTCGTAGATCAAAGAGTGCCGTGGATGACCGCTCCGAAATCCCAGACAGGCTTGGAGCGAGGCCTAAATGAACGGCAATGTAATTATTGTGGCTTCATAACTATGTGATGGACGCCGCCGCACTAATCTAACTGATTCAGGTGACGGGGGGCCGCAAAAATACTCCACGGCATGAGTTGGGTTATATTGCGGTGGCATGGGTAGATTGTAATACTCTGGGTAGAAAATTCAGTTACTTTATGCGTTTCAGGAGATTTCACAATAACAACAAATCTGAGCTACTTCAGCTGCCTACTCTAAATTTTCAAGCGCCATTAAAAAATTATCCTAATAATCATAATTTAACAGAGTATGTACAAGTAAGTTCTATAAATCCACTATCCCATTCATTTTCACGAATGGGTTACCAGACTCTGGCTGTCACAGAGCGAAGGAAAGCACAGAAACTAATTAAGTAAATCCATATACCTTGTTAAGTAACTAGATAATTAATGTCACAGCGACAACAGTACAAAGTGTGTCAGCTTTAATTTCTAAGTTAAGGAGAGCTGGAGGAAAACCTATTATGGAGTTTATCTGCTCGAGATGGAGGCTCGAATAGTAGGGAGTCGTTATGAGATGAGGATAATATGAAAACACGATGAATGTAAATACTATAAACAATATTTATTAAAATAATATATAGCTTATTCTTCCCAAAGAATTTTACCTTGTGTTAAATGTATGTTGTTAAATGTATGTTGTGTTAAATGTTAAATATATTTTTTGCTGTCTAAATCAATCGTATATATGACATTTCGTCATATATATATTCGGTATACCTACATATGTATTCTGTTCTCTTTGGGTTTTAAATGTAAATGATACTGATTGATTAGTGTGTGAAACCAAATAATATTTCACGCCTCTTGTAGGTTTTCATACACCGACAGATATTCTTAAAATTTTAATATGCTGTTGGGCCTATCAAGAGCCTGTAGCTGTACAGGTGGTGAAATAGAAATTTTAATTTCAAAGTGTAAAACATTATTGTCTATATTAATCCATGTACCATCACAAAGTAAGTAGAAGCAGACATCAAACAAAACATTGGACACAATATTGGTAAAGTACCCTATGCAGCGGCTCAATATTGGAAATTCTGACCATCATACTCGCCATTCTCTAAGGCCTATCAACCATTTTGAACATGTCCTTTGTTTTCTCTAGGATAATATTTTTCATCGCTTGTTTATTCTGCATTGCCTCTCGCGACACAGATAAAATAATTGAGTTCCTAGTTCTTTCGGGCACATTTGAAAAACCCAAATTTTAATCCAAACTAATTACGCGTAATAAAACAGTGAAAAGCGTTGTAAAACAAGCCGGTGGCGTTGCAGGAATAAATCGTACCTGGACGTTGTGAAATCCCACCTCAGCGGGCGCGCATTTATTACGAAATAACCCCGAAGAAAAATGGGTAAAGCCCCAAATTTAATTGAAACCAAGATATATTGCGACACGGAATGGATAAACATAATCTTGGTAAGTGCGTGCGGCAAGGTTTAGGTTAATTCTTTTCCGTTCCGTATCCCAATTGAGTCGTAATTAAGTGAAGTCTAAAACCGCGGTCTTTTAATTTATTTTGTTCTGGCCATCCCGTTATGGGATGGTGCTGTGACACAGAGGTACGCTCAGAACGTATGCCAATTTTAGAACAGAGATTTTTCTTCACTTTAACATTGTTCTGTAAAATATTTCGGATTGGCTACAAATTATGGCCTCAAGTATTCATATCTGTTGTCTTTTAATTTATATATGACTCGCCTCCTCTAGTAGACGAGGATTTGTATCACCCTTCACTCTGTATTGAAATGACAGTTTTGAAAGATAATTTTAAAAATTTCTCAAAGTGCAAACACTAAGAGGTACAATTTTCGTAAAGCTGATTATCCCAATCTATACAACTTTACTGGAAGCTGATTGGTCTTTTGTGCAATATTATAGTGATGTTGATATAGCTTCTGTTAATTTTTGTGAAAAATTAACTCTAATTTTTGATAGTCATGTACAACTTGGAAAATTTTATAAGAATGAAATCTTTAGTGAAATCCAAAATTGTTGTATATAAATCATATTTAGTTAGTGTGCAAGAGAGATTGAAAACAAATGCCATATTTTTCTGGAACTATGTGTAATCCAAAAATAATCATATCAGAATACCAGGTATATAATTAATCAATACAGATATATTTTTTGAGACATCTCAAATGATTGTACCGGGTAAGTCTCTTAAGATTGACACCCCCCTTATCTCACTTATCCTTTGCTGATTTAACTCATTCAAAAAAGGAGTAGACACAGTTTTTGATGAATTTTTATAATCTGAGAACAGATATTAAAAATCTCGTCAAATATACAGGGTGGAAAATAAAACATGATTTTTTTAAATGGAACACCCCGTATATTTTTAGAACAAAATAATGTCCTTAATTTTCTGAATCCAAAAATGTGTAATTGTTATATAGTCACTCCACCTGTTCGTGAGATATTACTAAAAACTTATCACATTACGGGTGTCAATTATAAAATAAGAACATCAAGATACCTCTGGAAACAATGCATATTTGCATTGTTTATTTGTTGACAGATGTCATCCAGTTTTTTTGTGAGATAGTAGTTCACTCTCTCTTAGATATTAGCTTAGATATTAGCGCAAAAAATACGTAGTGTTCGTAAAGAAGCAAGTTATTTTGAAAATGGTATATTCATTGGAAGAGCGAAAAGAGTTACTTGAAATTTATATTCAGTGCAACAAGAATAAGTCTCTTGCTCGGAGGGAGTATATTAGGTTATTTCGAGAAAGGCTACTTCCTTCCAAAAATAGTTTTAAAAACATTTATGCAAAGTTTAGGAATACCGAATCTCTGAGAGACAAGAAAAGGGAAAGGCGAAGAACAAAAACAGGAGAAGACACAGAACTCAACGCGTTATTATATTTTGCTGAAAATCCATCCAAATCATCCTATGCCGCAGCAATAGAATTGGATATATCACAAAGAAGTGTAATAAAAATATTACATCGCCATAATTTTCAACCATATAGTATTTTGCCCGTTCAATATTTAGACGACAACAACCTTCAAGACAGGTTAACCTTCTGCAGAGACATACTTGACAGAATAGAGGAATATGATGAGTTTCTAAGTCATGTCTTTTGGACTGACGAAAGCAGTTTTTCTACTGCGGGAATTTTTAACAGAAAAAATGCACATTACTGGACAGCGGAAAATCCACATATTGTAAAAAAAATAAAAAAACAAGGATACCAAACTGTAAACGTGTGGTGTGGCATCCACAAGGATGCTATGGTAGGTCCTGTATTTATAAATTGGCCCTTAAATGCACAACGTTATGTGGATATTCTTCAACATCCAGTTGAAAATTATTTAGATAATATTAATTTAGTGGACAACAGATCTGTTATTTGGCAGCAGGATGGAGCACCACCACACTCTGCAAGGAACGTCACCGAATATCTAAACAGCAAATATCCTATTTGGATAGGAAGGGACGGTGTTATACGTTGGCCCGCTAAAAGTCCGGACTTAACACCTATGGATTTTTTCTCTGGGGTACGATAAAACAAGATATATACGAAACTGGGGTTTTTAATAATATGAATGAGTTAAAAGAATGCATACGTGTAAAAATTGAGGAATTAAACCAAAATGGTGATATATTTCAAAGGGTGAGAAGCAATTTTATAAAGCGATGCTAAATGTGTATTCAGAATGGTGGTGGTTACGTGAAAAATATTTAATTACGTTACGTGTAAATAAATAAAATTGTGTTACTCTATTGTGTTACCGTATTAATATTGACTTTTATTTGTTTTTGTTAGGCTTATGTTGTTTATTGTTATTACTCGTTACTGTTATTGTCGCCTATATATTATTTATTTATTATCTCAATAAATGGCATTGTTTCCAGAGGTATCTTGATATGTTTTTTGTTTTATAATTGACACCCGTAATGTGATAAGTTTTTAGTAATATCTCGCGAACAGGTGGAGTGATTATATAACAATTAGATATTTTTTTATTCAGAAAATTTAGGACATTATTTTGGTATAAAAATATACGGGGTGTTCCATTTAAAAAAGTCATGTTTTATTTTCCACCAATCTTACGAGATTTTTAATATCCGTGCTCAGATTATAAAAATTCATCAAAATCCAGGTCCACTCCTTTTTTGAATGAGTTAAATCGGCAAAGGATAAGTGAGATAAAGGGGGTGTCAATCTTAAGAGACTTACCCTGTACATGGATTTAGGGATTACTTTGGTGATGTTTATTGATATTCTACTGATCCAGACTTTTCTAATATAGAAATTAATAATTTGCCCATTTTGAATGTCAGCGAATTTACTGATTGATATTTTCGATGCTATTGGCAAGTTAAAAAATAAAATGACATCAGGCCATGACCAAATTTCGAGTTTTTTGGTTAAGGACTGTAAATATGTTTTTGGTCAATTTAATATGGCTTTTAAAACTGGGTTCTTTCCCAATGTATAGCAATTTGTACAAATTTTTCATGTGCTTAAAGCTGGCTGTACTTATTATTAAATTATAGACCAATTTTCATTTTGTGTAATTTAGCTACGGTTTTGGAGAAATCATTGTATAACAAAATTTAATCAAGTGTTAAAAATACAATATCACTATTCTAGCATGGTTTTATGGAAAATCGTTCTACACTTACAAATTTGGTAATATTTTCTCAATGTGTATCTAATATTATTAATAACAAGGTCAGGTGGACGTAATTTACACAGATTTCTTTAAAGACTTTGATCCGATAGATCATGGAATCATTATTAATAAATTGAAAACCGCTGGATTTAATATCTTATAACACTCTTATAACATTATTTAGGTCGAATCTTAGCAAAATGGGCTACATCTGGAGTACCACAAGGATCTAATCTTGGACCTTTGTTTTTTCTGATATTTATCAATGACCTTCCAGTATCCTAGACTGCAACTTACTGTTATTTGCAGATGGTTTGAAAATTTGTCAGGCTGTGGCAACTATCCAGGATTGTAAATGTATTCAGATGACGTCAGATCCAAAAACTTAAACTTGGTGCCAGGTGAATAGACTATAGTTGAATATTCAGAAGTGTAAAACTACGAGTTACTATAAAAGAGCAACGAATAGAATTTTAATATCAAATAAATTCAATAGTTTTCAATCGTTGTGATACTATAAAAGATCTAGGTGTAGCAATTTATACAAAGTTTACATTTAGTAATAATATTAATCAATGTGTTCATCTTCGTTATGCAATATTTTGCATGTTAGGCTTCATTATTAGAAATTTTCAGAATTTTGAAACACTTAAGCACTAAAAGTTCATTGTACATTTGTCTCACTGCCTCACTGCTCTAGTATATATTCTATGATAATCAGAAATATTGTGCTGAGAGGGTACAAAATAGATTTTTTAATTTTTACATTACAAGGTTTATGGTTTTTATGCCGAAAGAGGTTCTGACAATCAAACACTTCTGGATACTTTTGACATACCATCACTGCATATGAGACTTTAGTTTAACTTTTGCTTTTAAACTTTTACACAATGAGATAGATTGTATTCTATTGATAGCTGTATTTCCACTTTTTTAAGATTTTCATTTAGACAAGTAGATAATTTTAGTTTGCCAATACCTGGAACTAATATAATTTTAACGCTCCTTCTTATACAAACTATGTAATATTTTAAATAATTGAAGTGTTTTGCGATGTGCATAATATAAATTTAAGACAGTTGCCTACTATTGCAATGGAACATAAACAACTGTCTTATTTATTTTCCTCCAGTTCTACTATTGTTTGGAAGGAATTGTTGAATTGTTGAATGGTTTGTTTGAATTATATGTCTTTTCGTTAATTAATTATATTTTGTTATCTTGAACAGTGCTACTATGTTAATAATTCTCTTCTAGTATACTCTAATTCTCTAATAGTATTGTTAATTTTATAATAATTAACTTTATGAATTTTCCTGTAATTGGATTCTTATAATCTTTTGGGCAATAAATGCTATTATTCTATAAAAATGCTAAATTTTACACAAATAACTAAATATGCAGCTTTTTACCCCGTCTCATCCAATTATCTACTTTTGTGGAAAAGGAACACGTCGATTTTGTTTTAAAGAGGCTCATATTTTTTTGACTGTGACATGTTTTGATCGATTTTTTTTTCGAGATAATGACGCCCCTCTTTTTTTTAAATGGCTACCTAATTATGTTATTCACGTTTCTGGTGCGATTTCTTCTACTTTTTTCTATGGAATAAAATTTTGGATAAATTACATAATAATATTTTTCTATCCTTTAATTATATTCTTAGATTTTAGGTAACACCAAAAGAAAAATTTAGATGGGATCGGGAGATCAAGCTGGCCACTCTATTGGGCCCCGTCTATCAATCCATGTGCTAGGGAAAATGTTACTCAAGTAAGCAGGGTTGCTTACTTTGGTAACATTTCTTCATTCATGAGAAAACAATCCATCAGGAATTGTGAATTGTGTTTATATCGATCCATCGTGATCTCGGAGAATTCAGTTATTTTACTTTTTGTGGAATCTGTATAAGCAAATACAGAGGGTATAATATTTTCCCTTGTATTAAATTCAACACTTTGCAGATCCAAACATCTCTCTCAATTCCCTTGTCCGTCTCTAACGTACGTTTTTATACGTGTCCTTAGAACACATATTTTTCGCCTTATGAAAAAATTCCAACATTCACGCATACTCTCGAAATTACGAGTCGTCAAAAAAAGACGTGGCTTCTTGCCGTTTGTCTTTAGATGGAAACAACTACGGTCTTAAAAAGTAAATAGTCGATGAGATAGCGGGATGATGCCTTGGCTCGGCGAATTTAAGCGTATAAAATACGAATTACCCAAAAGTGGGTGCGAGTCTGGTAAATATATCCAAGAATATGGATGCATTTTCGATGACTGCGATCTAACATATCTAGATACAACATATGTAGATACAAGCTTGGTAATGACTTTTCTACCGGTTTAATGCTAAGGTGTGTTAAGACAAGATAATACTATTTTCATCTGATTTTGATCTATAAACTGAAACACCAGTGTCAACTTTGATGTACAATAGTTATTTACCCAACAATAGTTATTTACCCAGCAATAGTTATTTACCCAACAATAGTTATTTACCCAACGTGAAGTGATACTTTTCCGGGCGTTAACTGCAGTAATCGAGTGTGGAAAAGACAGACATTAATTTAGTTTTATCTTAATTAATGGCCTCTCATCCAGGAGTCATTTATTTATATATTATTTTATTGTGCCTATCGGCTGCTCAGATTTTACCGGAGGTCATGGATACATGATCAAATTGTTAATTAGAGGCTCTCATAGCATTTAGGTACCTTTGAGGTGTGTCACTTTCGATAGAGAAGTCACAGCTAGACAGTTACTGAATTTATCTCTACTTTTAATTTATATTTTAAGAAAATACTTGTACGCCATGTTAGCAGTACTGAAGGAGTAGCGGCAGACCGCAGAAATGTAAGACATAACTACCCGCTGTAACCTTTGTAAATCAAATTTATACTTAATGAAGTAAGAGAGATGTGTTTTAAAAACAATATATTACAATAAATAATTTAGCACCCAGTGTATAAGTTTACAGTGAACCTTAAGCCTAGAAAAAATTATAAGGAACCTGAAGAGCTTGAAAATGACAGCAAATTGTAAGTAAAAATTAAGGAAATAGCCGTAAGGGCTCTAAATTAATACAATAAAAGGAAGTAAATACTATTGATCCTTCGTCAAGTTGATAAGTTTAACATTTACAATAAATTGACTGAGAAACCTTGGTAAAAGGAAGTAGAGAAATCACATAAGACCTGGCAATTCTTGCGGAAAATATAAGACACAAGGTATACCTTTCCTGGTAGATTTTGGGGATCCCCTATTGGAATGTGGGGACGTATCCTAGGGTCCGGTTATCTCTGCCAAATCGATGTTCCAGGAGAACTGGAATGTGGCAACAACGGGTGGATAGCTTCCAGTCTAAGTTTCAGGACTTAACGCAATGATGGTCTGCACAGCTTGGTTCTTTAAGGAATTTCTTCTCGGTCGCTTCATCAATTTATAGAAGAAAAATTACCAGTATCAGGTTTATCTTTTACAGCAAAATTTGAGAGTAACAAAGTATGTATGAGTTTCCCCGCTTGAACGCGAAATCAAGAGTAAATTTTGAAATTTAGGCAAAATTAAATATACAATTAAATTAATTAAAGTGATATGAGTTTTAATTATATCTTAAAACCACAGAACAGAAAATATTAAATCCACAGGTGAATAGGTAACTAACTATTTAAATAATTTACTTACCTACTTGATAAGTTATTTAATTAGTAAAATATACCAAAAAGATATAAAAAAAAAATAAAAGATATAAAAAAATAAGATTAGTATATACAGGTAATAATAAATTTAATTAATAAATTTAAACAATAAATTTAACAGTAATTTAAGAAAAATGGTATGCGAATACACGATAAAACGTATCTAAAGATAAATGCTCTTCGCCGATATACTAGCATGAAATTTATATATATATATATATATATATATATATATATATATATATATATATATATATATATATATATATATATATATATATATATATATATATATATATATATATATATATATATATATATATATATATATATATATATATATATTATGTACGTACGGTATATTATTACGGTATATTATTACGGTTGTCTCGCGGCTTATTTTAAAATATTTGAAATAGGGTATTGTTACTTAAAATGTGTACTATTTAATGGAACCGAATTTATTGTCGTTACCTAGCTACTAAAGAAAAATAAAAATAAATATGTCAAACATTCCATCTAATAATTTCCTACTGTATTTTGTTTTAGTCTCAAACTTCCTACAGTTGATACCATTGCTATTATTTTAAAAAATCTTTCATTACAAATAATAAAAATATTACCAAATATCCACAAAGTTATTTTAAAAAGGTGTTTAAATTTGTTTTTCATTTATTTTTGTTGATTTATTTATGCAAATTCATGATAAATAATAAACACAATAATTTGCTGACAAATATCAGCAATAATTAGCAACGAACCATATTATAACTTAAGTTAGTGAGCTTTCTTAATTTCTTAAAATAACCTTTAAGAAATCCTCAGGTATGTCAATATATTTTAACTAATTTTTGTACCTAGTATCTTATTAAATGATATTGACATCTTAGACACTCATCTGAAATCTATTGAATATATTAATTTTCTATACAACTATCTTATTTCTCATTAATTGAATATGGTATTCTATATTTTTACCGCAGACGTGAGGTACTTCCTCCCGCACGCATTTACGTGCGGTAAAGTGCATTTTACCCCACCCTCGTAGAACAAAATAATTATAAATGGCATACTATTTCCATGGCTATTTTCAAAAACTAATGGCATAGACAAGTAACGTTAGAGAACGATTAAATTTCTGTGTAGACTAAATTGAAGTATTTATTTTTTATACGTATATTTTTTTTTATTGGTAATCTATTTTACCTATTTAAAGTACTCCTCTGCATGTTTAAACCCAACTTTTAAAATCACCATGGCAACATCAACAACCCGAGAAACGTGACTAATTGAAAGTCTAATTGACAGTTCCTTTTTTTGAATGTTCGGAGTTCAGACTTTTGCGGTATCAACCGCGATTCTGCTTTACTAGTTAAGTAATCAATGTTAAAACTCATTTATTAAGCAATGTACAACCAATAACAACTGCAACTGTGGTGAACAATTAATCTTATGTGACAGAAAGCAAATTAATTTTTGGTTTTTTCATGACCGCGAAAGGTTTACCGATGTAATATCACGAATTCAACTATTTTAAATTATTGGTTCGTATTTACATTTTTTGTAGTATTAATACCAGTATTTATGATTTCAAAATATACCAACAAAAAAAGAATGTAAACTATTCGTGAATAAACTGGTCATAAAAACACTTGCTCGATTGCACGAAAAATCGGGCGTTTTAAAGACCTTAATATCCTCGTATAATTTAATATACTATTTTTGTATTTTTTATAAGGAATCCAATGAGATTTAGTTGGAGGTGCCATTAACAAAAATTAGGTTTTTAGTGTTTTATAAAAAAAATTCTCAGCAAGAGTCATTGACGAGTTCAATAAATAATAATATAAAATTGTCAAATTCCGGTTGTAAAACGAAACTAAAAAAAATTTTTAAAATGAAATTTCAATTCTTTTACGAGATATGTTTAATGGGTAAAAAAATGTTTTCGTGAAAAACCCTCTATATGATCGCATGACATTTCCACCTTCGAAAATATTATCCCCATAGGGTCTATTGTATAGTCGATCCCTTGGGAATATTCAGCTTTTTATATTTTGTGCAGATCCCTAACTGCTGTCACTTAAGAGCAAGACGACAGAATAAGAAGCGAACTTATACTTTTTTGCGTAAACTTCGAGGTAACGAATTACCATATTTTGAATGTAACATGCGTCAGAAAGTCGACCTTGATAACTCGCCAGTTAGAGGAAATGTGCACTTGGTTTCCGCCGGAAAATGTTTCCCCTTGATGCGGCTGAAATATTTTGAACCAATTCGAAAAACGTGAGGTTGGTTTGCATTTTACGTTGTTAGTGACTGTGTGGTAACTTTCAAGTGTACAAGAAAAACATTACTAAAATAAAACAGGAGTGAAATAAATTCAATAACTAAAATCATCATATATCTACTTATTCATTTAAAGGAAATCTTACACAATATATATATATATATATATATATATATATATATATATATATATATATATATATATATATATATATATATATATATATATATATATATATATATATATATATATATAAAACTTGCGATTAGGTGATAAATAACCTAATGCAGCACCGGGTTCTTACCCTGAACGAGGTCCGCTCTATGTAACTGCCAATATCAGAATAGCCGCTAACATATTTGGTCCATATCTCGTATATATGGTCCTTTAGTACACGGTCGTTTCAATTCCATTCATTCTATTCGAGTAATATCGGATTTAAATCTTGACCATTTGCGGGATTCCTTCTGGTGCGATAAATCCAGTTCTTTTCGGCGTTAAAAATCCTCATTGAATAGTGCGGACGAGTAAAGTATTGCTGAACATACTGGTTGACGTGTAT
>CAXKVY010001192.1:0-29516 GCA_964058915.1 Tetropium fuscum | reverse complement strand
ATCCGTATGCTTCACCTATAATTATGTGCATGAGCCGCCACTGGTTGACAGTCATTAAGCGCAAACAGAAAATTGTTACTTTAATGACATGAATTGGCATTAACGCTTGTAATCTCTGGCGTATAGATTGTAAATGGTATGGATGAAGCGAAATAAATTCGGAGCTCCATATTTTGCCGGTTCAACGGTAAATGATAAGCATTATTTTATCACTGGATTATTATTACATCCCTCGTCATTGCAGACATCGACCGCTTCATATCTGCCGTGGCATAACGTTGGAATATATAGTGGCCATACGAAATATTAATATACGCCGTCCCTAACGGAAACTAATGATAGGGTGCCTTGTGCGGTAGAGTTTATAAAATTGTAGATTAAGTACCATATAAATAACAAAATTTCAGGTGGATGATTAGCTATTTATGTAACCAGTTGGAGAAAAGTACTATTTTGTGTAACGAGCAGATTTGTGAATGATGCAAGTTACACAAAGTGTTTCCCAACGTGTTTCATACAAGATTTTTTCTAAATTTCACTAATTTTATATTTTATGAGAAGAAAACTCCGAATTTTATATGTTTAAAGACAATCCAGTAGGTTGTAACGGTGTGACAGCTCGTCACTTTCATAGCTTGTCAGGTCTAAATAACCTACTATGTAATGAACTTTATACAACCAGTTGCGTAATATTTTACTTTTCGTAACTGGTTGTGAAGAGTAAGACGTTTCCTAACGTCAAAGGGTTTTGAAAAGTCTCCCTTTACATGTCAAAATTAGAAAAATGAACTCTTCAAAACCAGTTGCGTAATATTTTACTTTTCGTAACTGGTTGTGAAAAGTAAGACGTTTCTTAACATCAAAGGGCTTTGAAAAGCATCACTTTACATGTCAAATTTAGAAAAAATCAGTTCCTTGACCAGTCTAACCAATCCATGAAATTAAATAGTAATTAAGCATCGGATATTTAATAAAATGAGATTATCGAGATTGTATTGGAAAGGAAAACATTTGTTTGGTCTACCGCGTAAAATCGTTGATTGAAGGTAAGGTTCCTTCAGTCAACGGTAAAATATAAATATTCCTGGACTTTCTTTTTAGAAAATTACTAGAAAAAGGTGTCGATAGACAACCAACGGTGGTTAAAAGTTGTTACATATCTATTTATATTTTCTTAAATCATGCACAACTATATTGGAGTCTTACTCATTTTATGACGTGTAAATGTGACCTTCGTAAGAGGAGATTTGAAATAGATTTACCTACTTATATAATATGTAGGAGTCAAGTGTTTTTAAACGTTCACGATAATAATAAAAAGTTGTACATTAGTTTTAGATGTATAAGAGGTACAAAACTTTAGCAGCAGCCACCAAGAATTCCAGACCTCACTCTCATAGATCACCATTGGAGTTCACTTAAGACATTTTGAGTAATCAGATACGTCATTTTACTGAATACGCTATCAAATTATGTTTCCTAAGGCTAATTAAGTGCCGTAGTCCGGATTTTTAGGCTGCTAGTAGTTCCGAGAATTTAGCTGCTCTGCTAACTTTGTAATAACTTAATTAGGCTAACTAACTGTAGGCTAATTAAATGCTACGAATATATTGGATAATTGATGATGAGAATTGATGATGAGAATTGATGAGAATTCCCGCGGCATACCTTACCCTATTCCGACGGACCAACTTGACAATCGCCACATCTTAAAAACAGAAAATCGGTAAAATTCATATTTTTGAAGAAAATTTAATCGAAATTGAGCGATTTTGTCCAATTGTTGTAGAGTAGGTATTGCTTCAAAACGGCTCGTACACCACTGCTATTGCTTAAACTTTCATCCAGCAGAGCATCACCCATATTTGCTAAAAATATGTATGTAAGACATTTTTAACACCCTGTATCTTCTGTTCATGTTGGTCTACAAGAAATTGACTCTGTGGTCACCATTTAAAGTTCACGAAGTTCAGGAACTTTTACCTGGCGATGAACATAGAGGAGTTGAATTTTGCGAAACAGTCTCGAACATTATTGATCGTAATCAAAATTTTGTAAAAAAAATATTTTTTTACCGATGAAGCAACATTTTATTTAAACGGGACTGTAAATAGGCAAACAACGAGATACTGGATTAATATAAATCCTCATTGGATACAGGAGACTCATACACAAATTCGACAAAAAGTTTGGGCGGGCATAGTCAGTAATAGAATTTTAGAACCATTTTTTTCGAGGGAAACGTCAATAGCGAAGTTTACCTTGATTTCCTCAGATTCTAAGTTTTGCCGGCCTTATTAGTTTTGTTGACCCATAATGAAGAGCCCGATATGGTTGATGCAAATATTTGGTTCCAACAAGATGGTGCTCCTCCATATTATGCGGCACATGCAAGAGCATTTTTAAATGATACGTTGCCAAACCGATGGATAGGTAGAGGAGATACTATTGAATGGCCCCCAAGATGGGGTTACTTAAAAAGTACGGTTTATGCCTCTCAACCACAGTATATCCAGGAATTGAAAAGAAGAATATTGAATGTTGCTCGTGAAATACCACCTAATGTTATTCCGTTTTCTGTGAACGATTTTCAAGATCGAATTGATTACTGTCAGATTGTAAATGGTGGCAACTTCGAACAGTTATTATAAAAAAATGTAGCTTACGAGATTTTCCCAAGCAAAGTACTAAATTTAAATAAACAACTCCATTTTTTAAATAAATTCGGTTTTTTGCAGTAATCTTCATTTTTTGTTGAACAATGTGTTTAAATTTGCTAACAAAATATTCTTTTATGCTGAAATCAGCAACACAATCCTTCACAGCATAATCACAAGATGCATTGCACTTTCTTTTATCCAATGCGATTGATTGGCAATTGTTTTAAAGTTCTTATTTTTAGCAGAGCATAGGTAACCATGGGAACTTTAATTTAGCGAATATCTTCGTTATTTGTGATCCAAAATTAAAATTTCTCTTTTTGCTGTATTCAGCATAAAAAATCCTTTGAAATAAGGTATCACAAGGGGTATCGTGCATTTTGAAGTTGGGGTTGGTGGAGGTTAGAGGATTGAGGATGAACGAACGAAAATAACTAAGAATTTGACAACAAAAATCGACGTGTTTGAGATTTTTTCCAAAACATTGCTAATAAAAGTTTTGTGAATTTTATTCCAAACTTTTGGGACATACTGCATATATAAAATCAATAATAGCATATTACAATAATATACACTGATCAACAATTGATAAGGATCATAATTGAAAAACTTAGCTCAACCTACATCACCGTATCTCCAAAAATAAGCGAGACAATGAAAAGCAAAATATGTCCCATGTTTTTGATGCGTATACCAATATACCCCAAAAAAAATATGGTTTTGCGATCTTTGCATCAAAAGATATACGTGTTGGAATGGAGTTGAAGAAATGCTTCTGAATTGTATCAATTATTGATCAGTGTATAACGTACAGTACTTAAACTTTTTGGGGTACCAGGTAAAGAATTTTTATCAAAATGTATAAGGTATTCAAGATGGCGGCTCCAAGATGACGGACATTTTTGCCATTTATAGTCTGAACTGCTCAAAATCGGTGTCTAATTTTGTATTGCTAATCATATTAGCGCAGGTAATGAAACAAGAACCGGCTAAGTAAAAGTTTCTCGGATACACGTTATTTGTATCCCGAGTTCCATGATACCATATTTTTACGTGATTTGGATGTTTTAAAAGGAACACATTAAAATGATACAAAAAAGCGTCAATGCGTGAAGATATATATAATGATTTAATTTAGTATAAATATTTATTCGAGAAACCATTAATTGCCCCAAACAAATGTGTTGTACAACAATATTTGCCTTCATACAGTGAGTTCTAAAAAAAGCCCGATACTAAAGCTCGTAGGAATACTAGCGCATTTTTCACAAGATAGGTAATATAAACAAATCGAGGCTGAAATATGATAAAACATGTTCAATTTATCTCAGGGAGGCACCTAGATTAACCTACCTCTGCGGAAAATAACGTGAATCACTCCCGCCATACGTGATAGCACTTTTAGACTTTAATACATACATGTGGGCCATATTATTAATTTGCGATTTCCAAAACTTTCTGTAGCCAATACATAAACATATAAAAGCCGCATTAAATGCAATAAAATCGGTACCGAAATAACTTTCCACGTAAATAAATATTCATTACTGATTCGTATTCCTCTTCAAATTAATTAATAGGTATTCAAAACATGGCAACCATAATTTTGATGCGTTAAGGAGCATGGATAGAATAAATTAATCTAACTCTCAAAATTATTAGTGACAGACGCGCGAAAGTAAGTTTCAAAAAAAGGCTCACCTTTTTGCAGGAAAAAAAACATAAACAATCACTAAAAACCACCAGAACGAAAGATACTTTAGAAACAGCAACTAAACTACACTGTAATTTTAAAAAGTTCCTTAATTATTGATTACAGAAATCGATGGTTAATCGAGAATTGGTGACGGCGTCGATCTTACGCGGAAATTTCGCGCTTCGATGTTCAACTGTCGAACGATAACTGAAGATGCAACAGCGTCCAGCATGCCACGGGACACTGAGCATGCTCCATCCACCGGCATATGCACTGAAAATACGGAATAATGTGCTTCAGCCGTGTTTTCAGTTTCGGATATATTACCTAGATTGATTTTATGTTGTATGTAGGAGCTGTCAACTCTCGGTTTCGCTAATTACCAGTGTGTATCTCAAATGCTCGCGGCTGTCGAGATATGGCAGCTGCTGCACTGGCTACGAACGGAAAGCGTGAGCAGACCAGGGAAGCATTACCTGGATTTAAAAACTCATGCCATAATTTCATAAAATATCATCTGCACACTGCAAATAGGTGTCAAAATAGATAGAATTACTTGTAGGTTCACTACAGCGAAGTCTATTTTGCCAGAGAGAATATTTTTCCGATGTTTTAAAAATTTCAAAAGTCATACCACCAATTTATAAAAAGGATTCTAAGGATAATTCTTCTAATTATCGTCCAATCGTCGTGATTGATACCTTTTCAGCCAAAGTTCTGAAAATCATATTAAAGAACCAAATTACTAGACACTGAGAAAAACAATTTATTCGACTCGCACCAATTTGGTTTGGAGCTAGGGTGAGTCAGGGAGAGATGACGCACTGGATTAGATGGCCCACTTCCACATGTGCGGTACTATTCCACGCTAACCAGTGCCAGTTGCAAGCAGAACGAGCACGTGTATAGTCGGTAACTAGTGATAAAATAGAAAATAGTTAAGTTACGTTCCATAATAATATTTGAAGTAACTGGAAACATTTTAGGCGTCATGTTAAAGTTAAAATTTCAAAACACAACGCAAATTTTTGACTGAATATCAGTATATGATTACTTATATAGATCGTTGAGGATATGTCAAGTCAGCGTTGTGTGTTATATTTGCATTATAGTGCTTTAGTTTGATATGTAAACTAATGGAATGCGGTGCTCAGTGTCGCGCGCATTTATCCTAATATAGGAAATAAAATAAAAACCAATAATCTTATCATTCTCGTAGAACAGAACGGCTGCCCACAACTGCATGGCGGAAAGGGTAATTTAAAGACTGGCTGGAATAAAGAAACATTGAACACGATGATTCACTACTTAAAGCTGAATTGTTGACACTGGCAAGGCAACATTTTCCAGCTTTCAAGAAGTATGTAGTGGATGAAATGGCCAAAGCAAGAGGAATGGAGGTTATTCGATGGCATCCATATCACTGCGAATTGAACCCAATTGAGCTTATTTGGGCGCCAATAAAAGGGAAAGTTGCTAGAGAAAATACAACATTTAAGTTAGCTGATGTGAAAATATGGGAATACATGGCCTTACAAAGTTACGGGTTAAATGGCTCAAGAGCCATCTATCCCATAAGGAAAAATAGTTGCTAAAATCCTATCTTTTGAATCAACTGGGGAATAATCTCAGTTAATTCTAGTTTTTACTAGCTAAATATAGAATGGACGAAAGGGAATAGTTAAAACTAGTTTTTCCTAGGAAGATAAGGTTTTAACTGAAATCGGGTTTTCGCTCGTATATTTGCACGATTTTTCTCCGCTGTTTTGCTTTTATGGTATTTCTGACCTATGTCACATTAAAAGGATAATGCTGAAATATCCTCGGTGGGCGAGCAACAAAAGCTTCAGCATTCTCCTTATCGGTTTTGCCTCACCTATTCGAATTGGAGTATTTTGTCACTCGTGGTGGTTTCAGCCAACTCAATAATGCCAGGTTTATTTTATTCTGTTAGGTAGTAATAAAATAGCAACTAAAAAACAAAAATATCGGCGCCTTCTCTACTCAATATATCTCCTTTGCTAGCGGAGATAAAAAGTAAACCCAAGAAGCTACAAACAATGTACGATGAATCCCAGTGTTTTTGAAATATCAAAAATATTGTTATAAAATTATACTTAACCCTTAACTTGTTTTTTGCCTAAAAATCTAATATTTTTGTAGGTCTATCAAGTATGGTAATTAAAGATCATTTGAAAAAATTTTTCAACTCAACATTTTGAGTTGTATCTCCTAAGATAGATTGCAAAGAATAGATTGTTAAATACAAAAGTTGCAACACGTTTACTTTATTTAGAAATATCAAACATATAACATACTTAACAGGTTTCCATCATATTAGAGTTGGTTATCTGAATAAAAATCCACAAAGCAATTTCTATTGGGTACCATGCACAATCTAACATTACATTTTCGACAATATATCTAGTTTGATCAGATTTATAGTTCCTACACTTTCCCGCGCAATAGAGGAAAATGATCCCACTTATCCAACGGTGTCACTTTCAGGTCTTGGTTCAACTGGCTTTTTTATCGTCTTAACTGCTCGTGGCGCCTCAGAATTACTAAGACGTCCTCTATTTACTTTCTTAGTCTGAAATAGACTTTGCGACGCTAATTCGAAATTTTTAACGACCCATTTCTTGTTTTGGACTCACGCCTGTAATGCAGCCAAGCGTTATTGATGCATATATTAAGGACTTGAGATATAACCACATGCACCACCTGTGAGTCTTCATGCCAGTTCTATAAAGAGCGATAAACATATCGGCTTGGTTGACTCCACACATGTGGCTGTTGTAATATTTGACGATTTGTGGACAAACAATATGGACTCGACCACCGCCTGCATTGGAATATCGTTGAATTGTTTCAACCGGATTTGTGACAACGCATGAACTGGAAAAAACAACACACGTGAGACCATGTGACTATTGCCACACCATTGGCGTTGTCAACTTTTTGATCAAAAGATAGTCGACCTTCTTTTCGTAATACATTATCTAATTTTATTGGGCAACCTCTTAGACGGTTTGACGTAATACTGTCCAAACTTAGCATACCGAACTCTTCATGGAGGTAAGTTGAGTTCCAGGCTTGTAAAAAAATTGTCAAAATACGGAATATTTCATAAACAACCCTTTATATCCAAGATTTGGATAATGGGACCCTCAAAAGCCCTCGGGAATTCTATAATAAATGGACCGTCAAAGACATAAAGGGGAAACTCCATAAACACCCCTTTATTACGTGACGCCCGACTGGGAACACTGGAGAATGCTCAGGATTTAGATGGGGGACCTTACTAAACGTAATGGAATACTAGGAAGCTCTAGGCAATTTATATTAAATGCATAGACAAAGACATAAAAGGGGCATTCTAGAAATACCCCTTTACTGCGTGACGCCCCAGTGGGAGAAACTGGAGAATATTCAGGCTTTGGATAGAGGACCTTACTGAACGTAATGGAATCCTCCGAAGCCCTCGGGAATTCTATAATAAATGGACCGACAAAGACATAAAGGGGAAATTCTATAAACATCCCTTTACTACGTGACGCCCGAGGGGGAACACTGGAGAATGTTCCGGATTTAGATGAGGGATCTCACTAAACGTAATGGAATACTAGGAAGCCCTAGGGAATTCTATACTAAATGCATAGGCAAAGACATAAAAGGGGTATTCTAGAAATACCCCTTTACTGCGTGACGCCCCAGTGGGAGAAATTGGAGAATATTCAGGCTTTGGATAGAGGACCTTACTGAACGTAATGGAATCCTCGGAAGCCCTCGGAAATTCTATAATAAATGGACCGACAAAGACATAAAGGGGAAATTCTATAAACACCCCTTTATTACGTGACGCCCGAGTGACAACACTGGAGAATGCTTAGGATTTGGATGGGGGACCTTACTAAACGTAATGCAATACTAGAAAGTCCTAGGGAATTCTATACTAAATGCATAGACAAAGGTATAAAAGGGGTATTATAGAAACACCCCTTTACTACGTGACGCCCCAGGGGGAAAACTGGAGAATATTCAGGATTTGGATAGAGGACCTTACTGAACGTGATGGGATCCTCGGAAGCCCTCGAGAGTTCTATACTAAATGGATCGAAAAAGACATAAAGGGGATACCTATTCCATAAAACCCCTTTACTACTTGACGCTCGAGTGGGAACACTGCACAATGATCGTGATTTGGATGCGGGACCTTTCTAAACGTACTGGAATACTCGGCATCCCTCGGTAATCTATTATATACGTGGACTAAGAAAAAGATTGGATATTCTATAAACACCCGTTTATTACGTGACGCCGGAGGGAGGAAACTGCAGAACATTCGGGATTTGAAGAGGGGACCTTACTTAACATAATGGAATATTTGGGTGAAATCATAGGTGATTGCACTAATTGATGTGGTTAAAAAAAGGGTATTACACGTCGGCGCCGGAGAGGAATATATGGGGAATTTCCAGGATTTGAATGGTACTACCATACTACAATAGAGGCATGCTGAGAAGCCCTAAGCAATTCCACTAAATAATTGGGCTGCTAGACAAGGAAGTTAGAGGAAATATTTCGGGAAAAAGTGGTTTCTAGGACTGCTATTTTAGGCGATGAAAATAAAGAAAACCCATATACTCAATATTTTTATTGTATTAATATTAGTTATATACAACTCTAACCTGAAACAAACAATCAATATCACTCAAACAAAGGAAAATATCACATTTTAACATTTCTGGTAACCATTATTGAAGTCAATACCTTGAAAAGTAATATCCTAAGCGCAACAAAGCAAACGTTTTCCTCTACAGAATACACATTTTTATACATTCTTTTCGTGCATAAAAGTTAGAGTAAATTTTCCACTGATAAAAAAGAAAAGAAAGACATTTGTAGGACTATTGTACTCACAGGCCGAGATGAAATACCGGTATGAGCAATTTTTACAGAAACGGAAAATATTTATTGTCGTGAAAACGTGGAAAATATTAAAGTGCTGCATTTCATGTTTCTTAAATTCTAATTCATTCTAATAAAGGCATATATTATGTTCCGCCAAAACCTTTGCTACAACTGAAAAATCCCGTATTATTCATTTAATAATGCAACGATCAAGTAGATTTAAAGGTGCATTCTCAAATTATTGGAGAGCAAAATTAGTCTCATCCGACACTCATTATCGCAAGTTTTTGTTAGTAGTATCATTCTTTCCCTCTATTCCGGCCCTTGAACGTCGCCTTCCTCGTTAAAAAAAGAGCCTATTAACCCAGCGCCGCTGCCGTGCTCTCAAATTTTTTTGTTTGAATTAATTTACCAGCCCGATAAATTTAATCCCCTTGTACCAGACATAGGGGACCGTAGCAAGGCAATTTGGCGCGCGATAAGGACCAATTTTCATTAGCTGAGACATCATCGGTCTCGTAACAAGGAACTTGGAAGTAAAATTCACAAAATATGGGGAAAGTATAAACAAACGAGTCCAAAGTTTCGATTACTTTGGACTTGTTTATATTTCGACGATAATGCCACCGTCGCGGTCGCACATAACGTGATTCTACAGGCGTGAACTAACAGCTAGGTCCTATTTTCAACCTTCGGAACCTGTTTAGTTTTAATTAGGCGTGGTAATCGTGTAATTGGAATTTGATATATAGATAAGGTAGCGACTTTTTTTATTTGATTGTTTTGTTGGCGTTCCTTTGTAATTACAAACATAATATATAATCCGCTAAAGGCGACGTTACACGAAAACTGTCGCGCCACACGCCGTATAATTGTGCTGGCGTGGCGTGGCGTGCTGGGTCCCGTCGATTGGCGGTAAACTTTGCACACTTCAAAGCCGCGCAGCGCGCGAAGTGGACTGGCATGCATATACAGTTACACGGCGCGGAGTCTTCGCCCGTAAATTTTAAAAATCAGTCAAATTCAGTAGATATTTAGCTAAGCAAGTGACGTCAGACGAAGCAATATCAGAATTATTATGCCTATACGAGCAAAAACCAATAATTTGGAACCCGAAGCATAATGAGCACAAAGATAGAAATGCTGTACATGATTCCTGGATGCGAATCCAACAAAATTTTAGTATTACTTGCACAATCAGCGAATTAAAGAAGAAGAAAGAATCACTAATGGGCACGTTCCGAAAATTAAACACCAAAGTAAAAGCAACCATGAAGACAGGATCAAGTGCAGATGACGTTTTTAAGCCAGACTGGTTCGTTTACGAGCAAATGGCGAAATTCCTCCAATCAGTATATACATCATCACTGTCCAACAAAATATAGCAAGCTGCTGCAGAATCTAGCATCCGTTTTCGACGAACGGACATGTTGAAATGAAAAAGAAGCCACGCGCTCGCGTGGCGAGAAACTTGTCAGTCTGCAGGTCGTGTAATCGCGATCGTCAAATTGCGAATTGGGGTCACTCCGCACGCCACACTCCAGGCGTGGCATTCCCCACGCCGTGTAACGGCGCCTTAAGAAAAACGCAAAAAATGTGTGTTTGCGATTTCAATGTTTAAGCATTTGTAACTTTTATATTTCTATATAAAAATTAGAGGTTTAGTAGCTCTTACAGAGATTTGCCGTAATGTTGAAAATGCCAATACATGTCAATAATGAAATTAAAAATTCAACCGGCTGTCTTAACTGTAAAAATAAAGATAGAGCAAACAGTCAAAAAGCGTGTTATAAAGAGTAAGAAAGAAAAGCTTCATTATTCTACATTTTTTTAAATTTTGACCCATATTCGATTTTCGACAAAATCGATTTTTGAAAAAAAATGAAACCAATTTCACGATTTAATTAGTGTACACTTTTACACTAATTAAAAAAAAATATTACGATAGGATGTTTCTAATAGTTGTGTACAAATTAGTGTTTCTAGTAATTCCTCAATTTA
This sequence comes from Tetropium fuscum, assembly GCA_964058915.1. NCBI lineage: Eukaryota > Metazoa > Arthropoda > Insecta > Coleoptera > Cerambycidae > Tetropium > Tetropium fuscum. Next base: position 18,245 of record CAXKVY010001192.1, on the reverse strand, counting down.
CCCTCATTATTTCAACTTGGAATTTTTTTATAGTTCTATGGAGTGCCTTTTATTACTATTTACAGGCTATAGATTTTTAAACGGAAAAAGATTTCTGTAAATAAATAGTTGGTTCGCGCATTTCTACGTGTGATACCGGTCGCAAAGCATTGGGTTACATGCATTCAGGCGTCCACGCGCGTGTTGGGCCACAATACAACAGTATCTGTTTCGACTTAAAATATTTAGATACTTTGTTTGATGTTTACAAGGAGGCTTTGGAAAACAACGTTGTTTACTCAACTTATTTTGAGTGGAAGATACTGTCAAAGTTGAAAGCACCCCCATTTATTTGACCACCATCTTGAAAATGGGGGTGCATTTTCTCCCCGCGTTTCCCCGCGATATCTTGAGAAACGTCTCACTAAAAGAATTCTCTCCGTGATATCTTGAGAACCGTCTCCCAAAAATAATTTAAGACTGTTTAGTTTAATGAGTACAATATAATCCACAAAACGTCTATTCCGACAAATTGCAAATTGACTAGCAAGAACTTACTAGAAACGCCGCTGGGGGCGCTGGAGTAAAATTCGCAAGTCGCCTATAATATGAATAAACTGATCAACAAACTAAACGTTTCCCGGCCAAATTTCCCTAATTTTTGGATCTGCGTAAATTTGGATTTATGCCAGCAATCCAGTTTCAGTTTAGAGTATTCGCTAGTCCAATCCTTCGTATAGCAGTCCTTGTTTTGCTAAAATAAGGTATTTAACATGGTTTTTGCACGTTGCAAAGAAGAAAGAAAACCTGGGCAAAAAATTAGGGCAACTTTAGTCATGTAACGTTTATTTTGTTGAGCAATTTATATACCTATATATTCATATATATAAAATATTTCGTCGCAAGAACAGAATGAAATTATAACAAATAAATATATAGGAAATTGTGGTGAAAATAAAGTGATTTAAAGATCTATTTTTATATTCCATCAATAATACTGGAAGCAAACTTGATAATTTAAAATTGGCAAAAATTGGTAATTTGTTACAGCGCCAACTACATCATAATATAATGTAATTGCAATCTCAACTCTTCCACTTAAGAACAAAGAGATTAAGGAGAAACAAAGACATTTTTGGTCCGTTCGTATCGACCAAAATTACTTGACAAGAAACGGATTTAATTATTTCGCTTGCAAAATATGCCGAACTGTTTGCAAATTTCCTTAATCCGATACTACATTAATATATTTAACAGTAAATAACTCGTCACCAGAAATGGTTGCCTTTACCAATATAATTACTAGGGATAAATTAAAATTATAAAATAACTACAATATTTCGAGGATCCATATTACCACCTAACATTCTGTTGTGATAAATTTCAATTCATCCCTATAATACAGAGCTATCGAAAACGAGGGGAGCAAAAACAATATACATATATATATATATATATATAAATATATATATATATATATATATATATATATATATATATATATATATATATATATATATATATATATATATATATACATATATATATATATATATATATATATATATATATATATATATATATATATATATATATATATATATATATATATATATATATATATATGGTCATATTTTGATGGCTCTGTATAATATTGTACTAGCGATTACTTAAAGCAAACATAAAACCATTTTTTTATAAAAAAAATATACAACAAATAAGGTAACAATAAATAATGTTACCAAAATATACACACAAAAATAAAAGAATCCCATTTCAACGCATACATTTTAAAGCCGAAAAATCGACGAATGAGATATTGTTTGGAACTGTCTGTGTCGTGCTTATAAAGCACAATTTTAAATACCTAGGTCCTAGATGTCGGTTTTTTTATGTTTATACCCTAACTGGATCCTCACCGGCCCGTCTTACGCCGTTCCCGTCGTCCAGGGATGTGGCTAAATCATCGGGCTCCGTCACCGGAAGGGAACACGCGAAGTTCCTGCACACGTAGGCGGCTGGTTTGCCGTGGATGGGCCTCAGTCGCGATAGAGTTTCGTGGCGGCGGTACAGGAAGCCGCCGCGACCCGCGCTAGGGGAGTCCGTGATGGCTAGGATGCGACCGGGGAGGAAACGCGACCGGACTACGTCCAGGAGTGCCTGAGTCTTGTTGTCCTCGGTCCGGCCGGCTATGAAGACCTGGAAATAATCGGAATGTCATTCTTGCAACATCCCCAGCTATCAAAGCACGACTTCATTATAGAACTGGGTCGAAAAAATAAGCGTTAAGCATAAGAAATTCAAAGAGGCAGTTAGAGGCTAAATATACACGGTGTTCTAAAGTACTTCTGCACTATTGCTATCTTAGTTATTATACAGCTGTAACGGTACATATTAACAGTACATTTTGCATTTTAGGGCATTTTTTTATCTATAATTTTGACGAGTTCTATCGATTCTTAAAGTTGTGCTGGTTAAAACTGAAGCACCCTGTATGTAATATATAAATTTTTATATTCAAACCTAACTAAAAATGCAAGTATTTTTGAGTTTCTTCGAATTTTCTCACAACTGCTTTCTCAAACCTGCTCTACGTAGGTACTTAATCCTTTTCTGTAAAAATGTATTCCAATGTTATATAAATATGCTCCATGCGACTAATGCGTTACTTAAAACAAAATATTACAACTGTCCTCGCAAATTTGACATTTCACTGGAGCATAAAATGGGACCCTGGTAAGTTTTCTTTGGACTTACTTACGGATAAAAAAAGACAACCGGGGCATACGAGTCGCCCTTGCCCTCTGTTACTCGACAAAGCAAAACGAACTTGAAAGGGGGGCCCGCGCTCAGAGTGGTTAATATTTAAACTGCATTCTACTGACCCAGTTCTCCGTCGACTAAGCGCGAAAAAGAGTGCATTTATAATGGACGAGCAGCCCTTACCTGAGTGGGTGAGTTGTGGTAGAACATCAAAGCGGATGTCATTTCGGGTAGGGCGACCGGAATGGACTTGAGCCTCTCCGAGAACGCAGTGAGGGTCCTGCCGGCCCTGTCCCGCAGATCCTGCCTATCCAAATACGCGGCCAACCTGATTAGGTTGTGTACGGATACTGAGTTGCCGCACGGCTCGGCGCCGTCTTGATCTGAAACAATAATATAATCATCATAAATCGAAATAGAATCATCAAGAAACTATCATAAATATGATTAAACATGTTTCTAAGATATATCCAAAACTACCTAGTAAAAGTAAAGTACATAGTAAAGTGAGAGAGGGTTTAATTCAAAATAGGTACGCTGGCGGCCATTTGAAAGTGCACGATTTTTTTTGATATTGTAATGTGATCTTTTTATATTTCATTTTGACACTTATTTGAAACTTCAAACAAATGTCAGTAATTAACTCCGTAATTTACAAACCACTTTATTAGTTTTCAAGTTTTAAAATGCCGCGGTAGACTGAACCTGAAAAAAAGCGAGCTGTTACATTGCTTGAAAATGATTGATCATTATAGGCAGTTGCAGATGAGCTAAATGTGAGTAAGAGTTGTATATTCAAACTCAAACAAAAATGGAATTCAGTAGGAATCGTTCGCTACGTCCACGGCGGAGGGCGTCGTAAAATAAGCACTGTGGAGTAGTGCTGTGAACATCTGATTAAGTCGGTCTGTTTCGAACCATAGAATTTTTAACCGGGGACCGGTTATCCGGTTTTCAATTATATTTTTAATCGGTTTCAACCAAACCGGTTTACTGACCGGTTCGATCAAGACCGGTTTACAGGAAGGTTAGATCAAGACCGGTTTGTACAATATCGGCTTAGGCCGGTTTTTACTGGTCTAAAATGGTTAATAATATTGACCGGTTTGAAATGTCTTGACTTCAAGTGTAAGAGATCCCTTGTTATACAATCGCCACAAACCATACAGTTACCATGAACAAAAACAAATGAACGTAAACAAAGATGTCTGCAGACCTTTGTTTTTGACAATCAAATCTTCTGCGCATGCTCCTCGGAGTGTCAAGATCCATGTGCAAATCCTAAAAAATTCGACCAGCTTAAGCCTATTTTTTTACAGCGCTTCCTATGTGAAGAGTATTTATTTGTATAATGTCTATGTGTTTATAATGTTTTTCTACAATCGCCTCAATAGTAGGCTTTTGCGCTTTGAATTCTCAACGCAAAGTACGCCATTTCCGATGATGACATAATTGTCGCTATAAAGCGGCAATAGTGTCAATTCCCGCTCGCTTCTTTATTATAAATTCCTAAGCAGGCGCTTGTCAGTCAAAAATGACACATGAGAAATGTAGCTAACCAAAAAAAACTTATAAAAATATGTTCATATATAAACATATGTCAAAAACATACAAGAACACACTGTATTAAGCGATTGTAGAAAAAATGTTGTATGTATTACGAGCACAAACTGTCATTGTCACTTTTGAAAGAATACCTTTCTTTCTTTCTAAATTTCTTTCGCAAGCGGCAATGCAGTACTTCGCACTCTTAACACACAAATAACTATTAAGTTTATATCGTTTACGAACTTCACTTCTATTACTAATAGAATACAACGCTTGCGCAAAGCAAGCTGACTTATCACTACGTTGTTTACGAACATATAATACGAACTATTACGAACTACAATAGCTAATAGCGCTTGCGCAATTACAGACCGTGCACGTTAAAATCCGCCGAGACCTGACCGGTTTGAACTGTGCAGTTATGGACTGGTTCGGTAATGACTAGTTTGGTTTAGGCCGGTCCATAACCGGTCCGGTCATGACCAGTGTGACCGACTCCCCGGATTCGACTTACCCAAACCGGGTACTGGCTGGTTAACCGGTTGATGATCGGTTAACCGGTCACACGATTATTTAAACAGCGGTCTGAACCCGTTCGGTTGGTCTGTTAACCGGTTAACCGGACCATATTGACAGCCCTACAGTGTGGAGCAAGACGACCTCTTCCTAGACCATCTTATAACGAATCCCTTTGAAACAGCAGTGACGGCCTGTTTCGAAACGGAGTTTCCTGGATCTGTGAGGTCTGCAAGACGGCGGGTGAAGGGTTCAGAGTTACGAAATTATGCGGCAGCAAAGAAGGTATTTTTGGAGCCAATTCATAAAGAACAACGTCTTAATTTTGCGAACCAGTTTGTCGGTAGGCCCGACGACTTTTGGAATAATGTCATATTTTCCGACGAAAAGGTCTTTCAGTCATGTCATGATGGTTCCATCATGACACCAAGAATTACATTAGAATTACATCAAGAATTTCAGAGTCAGTTTTACAAAGATCAAATATAACGAAATCTGATAAAAGAGTCGTGCACTTTCAAATGGCCGCCAGTATACCTAATCCTAATATAACCAAACTAAATATAATATACAATTAATAAATTACAAATAAACTGAGTACGTTTACATTAAAAAACATTAATTACAGAAATACTTATTATAAAGTAACAAGTATAATATGTTCTATTAACGCAGTCTTAAAGAATTAATGAATTAACTGTAAAATAAATACGTTCGGTTATATCCGGGATACCATATATGACCTCTAGTATCCACAAGATCCATGGCTCAGATATAACAAAAGATGTTCCTCATCCTATAGGAATATTGTCCGAAGATCTTGAATCAAGAAACAGAGACTAAAAAATAACCGAGAATACAGTAGGTACCAGAAAAATGTTCCACGATAACACGATGCAAGATTTATTAAATTATTTATTTTTTCATCCGATCCCGTAATATCGTTATCGAAATCGACTACGAGAATAGAAAAACCCTCGATGACAATGTAATAAAATTACTATCCGATCCACCACTGCTTAATCGAGAACTGACTTATCAGACGATGACTGATGATTCTATTGACTATGCAACTGATTAGAAATCTAATATAGCCCAGGAAAGTTAGACAAAAATATGGAATATGCGAACTATTGAACTGAGATTTTTTTATAGAAAAGTATAGGTTTTGAGGTCAGAAAACACCACTACAGCATTTTGAAATATAGATATACAGAGTGTCCCACTAAGGTCGGCGAGATATGGTATTAGGCCCTAGATATGGCATAGGCCCTAGAGTTTCGGGCCTTCGGCCCTTTTTTTATGATAAAATCGACCAAAGAAATTACTGGAAATAGTTTTCAAGTTTTTATCTCGGTCGCTAGGGGGCCAAACTATAGACCAAGACATAGAGACGCATTTTTCTCAGAAATATTTCCTATTCATGTATGTTAAATAGCACAAATATGGATAGACGGTTTCATTACGCATAACTTTTGTTGTTGACATTTTGTTCTATCTCTCAACGGGAAAGGTGGGGGAAGCCCCTAATATAAGATCAGAAAAATGTATTTTTCAGGATTGACTGTTCAAAAGTCACAAAAAGTTCAAAAGTGTTATACATAGTTGAAAAGGTACACTTTCATGCTTTATCTCGCGGTGAGTGCGTACTGTAATGTACCTTAATATAGAAACCGATAGATGGCGCTATTTCAAAAGAATGTCATTTTATGGATTTTTCTCAAAAAAAATACAACGCTATAGTTTTCTTTAGATAAATTAATTCAGCATAAAAAATTGATAAATATAACAAGTTTAAAATTTGTAATATATATTATAAATTTATTTAAATATAATATATGGAGAAATTTAAAAAAAATATAGATGACGTCACATCCGGCACACCTAGAGCGCCATCTTATTGTATATTACATCAAAATAAGCGGACTTAAAAATTAAAATCGACATGTCCGAGAATATTTTCTAACGCACTGTGTATATAAATGAACAACAGATTATATGAAAATTAATGTTTTGGATACAAAATAATTGTCAATTCATTTTTACATAACAAAAGTGAATCAGAGAAAACCAAATTTCGGAAAATTCTTGGGAAATCTTATATAGTCTTCTGAGGTTTTGAATATTTATGAGTATCAAACATATAATTTTATAGGTTTTCACTTTAATCACGGGCAAAGATTAATTTTCATGTGCATTTATTTCCTATGCCTATTATTTATGTTTATCTTACTTGTATCTCTGTTATATTCCTTCTAAACAGTTTTGCTTTTAGTAAATAAATGTTTTTCTACTGTTTAGTAAAAAGTCTATTATTGTTATTATTATATAGTACTGTCGTGAGAAAAAAAAAAGGGCAACAATTTTTTTCTAATGTAAATATGTTTCTATTTGAATGATATTTGATAATTAACTGATAATGTCACAAAAATTAAAGTTCGATATACACGACTAGATTTTAGCAAAGATGCGTTATAAGACTCGTCCTATTTCCTTTTGCTCACGGCTGTACATTTTGCTAGTAATGAAAAAAAACAATCCATGTTTACCGCCTTTCATCCTCGTTTGGGAACCCTCGATCTTCCCCGTGACGTTAAATGAGCGATCGAGACTCGAGATTGTCACTCACTATAAAAACATCTCTAGACTTTCGCGGGCAACCCGATATTATGGGGCTTATGTCAACCAACATTAACCGAACTATAGCGTGATTTTGTCCGATTCCTCCCACGCAGATAAGAAAAGCGGATACAAAAGTCTAATATATCTCTTTGTGGCACTCTAATGATGCGCGACTTTTGATTAGGGAAAGAAAATCCGCAAACAAGGGAATAGGAAAGGCCAGCACTATTGTCTGTGATCTTAAAAATGAAAAATTATACGTTTCCCGGCTGACAGTTTTCGTATAACAAAACACGATATGAAACGTACTTTAAATGAATATTTATTTGCTTTAGTGCCAAAATATTATGACGATTGGATATACTCGTATAATGATTGGGATAATAATAAGTCAAAGCCATATTAACTGTAAAAATTACTATAATTATTGGCGGATTTAGCAGGGCTACTATTAATCGGCCGCTGTTTGATGTAATACCTCTTAATGGATCACTTAGCCAGTAGTAGCTTGTAACTATTTCCGAGGAAATAATTACAGGAAAACGACAAACCCAAACGGTTTAAAAGCCCAACCTGTCCTGCCCAACTGAAACGTACATACTACTTACAGCAGCTTCCACATGTGAAGCTCGCATGATTATAAATAGATGTCACGAGTTTTTTCATGACTTATAATCTGGATGATAATACCACAGTATAACACAGAGTATAATCAGTAATGAAACTCCCCTACGGCGGGAAAACCGCCGACCGCTTCGCGACACCGAAAATATGTTTCGGGAGGCGTTGGACATAAGAATTCACCGTCTGTTTGTGTATGTTCAAGAGTATGTATAACACATGGTATGCAATGTGTTGAATTCAGCGCACTTGTTCTCCGACTCGAGAAGACTAGAACAAGGAGACCGAGCTCGCGTGTTTCGGACGGCATAAAATACGTCGAAAGATAAACTTAATGACGATGACGGCCCACTCTTACCTGAGAAATTACATTGACTGGGAAGCACGAAGGCTCACGGAGACTCCCGACGCTACGTAGGGCGTTGTAGGGCGTAGAGACCCTTTAATGAGAGTCTGGCCAAGGCGTTGCCACTTGATTGGTGCCGCCATTTTAGTTCAGAATTGAGTGAGTCACTCAGATTTTGACATTTGTAGGTTGTTTATATTCGCAAAATTGTGACATGCAAAGTAAATCTACCATTCTTCATTGTGAAAAACTCAAAGGTGGTCTTAAAATATTTGTGCATATATAGAAATCAGAATATTGAATAGGCAAGGTGTGAATAGATTTTATTTTGTATCATCAACAACATCATTAAACGTTTTCTTCCTGGCCTTCCTCTATTTATATGTACTTTACTTTGGATTTTTCTAATTTCATGACAGTTACTACAAACTGCAACAGTTGTTTTTAGGTTATGTTCACTCATTTAGAGAGTAGTACATGGGGAAGAGGGTCTCCGTGGAATTCGGCGGATCTATAAAACGCCGTCCGCGTAAACGCTCGTTTGGGGATCAGGCCTTATTTTCCAAAAATGCCGCCGTTGAGTTTATTTGCTAATTACTGATTGTTACTTATACTGTGATAATACACTCAGATTGTTGCATCATTATTGTTTCTCCTGCGTGGTATAAACCATTACGCACCTGATTTATATAGCACATTTTTTCAAATCTGGTGTAATGGTTTTTTCATAAAAAAATGTATATTGTGGTAGGTAAATAGTTTCGTCATTTGTGTACATTTCTGCGAGAGATCAAGACGTCTCCCCCTTTCAGGGGTGTGAAATATCGACATAAAGCTCGCTGTTACTAAGAAAATATCAAGTCTCGAGCTTTGCACATGCATTCCGGATTTTATAAATATCTTCACGCACAGTTAGACAAAGCAAAACAATAGACCGCGGCGAAATCCATCGCATGCTTGGCGTATTCCGATATTTACGTCGAGGAAAAACTGGAAACAAATGATGACTGACGGATGATTTGAAAATCTCTTTTGTGGTTTGTATTTCAAATAGAAATCCTATTTGAACATGGATGTCTATTGTATACATATCCAAATATATGAAAAGATATCTAGAAAAATGTTAAGCAATCAATCAGTAGTAAAATATTCCAAAAAATATTGCTAATATTGAAATGAGCTTAACGGGTTAAACCATATGCTTTTACTAGATCAAAGTGTTATAGCAAATAGAACAATGATAAAATTATTATTGATTTAACTTTTCCCACTGACATTTCAAATACGAACGACATCATGTATAAAATCAAATAACTACTTATATGACTATATGCCTACATCATAGGTATACTGAAATTATGATACAACCATGTTCAGGCTCTGTGATATACTGTTTTCTGTCTCCTGATGTTTGTCGTTTGAATCTATTTTTGTTAAGTTTAAGTTTTTAACGAGGAACACCCGAACAGCGTAGGTATGTTGTAGATTAAAAATAAATTAGTGACGTAAGCGACAACTATCAAGATTTGGAGATTATATTCTGTACTGTAGTTTACTTTTATAGCAAAAAATGTAAAATTTAATATGATAAAATTAATACGATTTCGAGAAATAATATATGTATATAAGATCGGTTGACGCGGTGAAAAAACAAGTAAATACCTACTATGCCGTATTGATTCAAACGAAACGAAATGAAATACTACTATTACCTTGATCAGCGTTCGATCATAACACCGCATAATAACAAATAATATGAGACCAATAAATATAATTTATTGTGAGACATAAATAACAACCAAACAACCGAACATTAGACCTTGTGGGTGGCAGTAAACATCCAGTCAATAGGCTAGTAATTTCTCAATTTATTTGCTTAAGGAAAGCTCCCATTTATCATAGATATACTATATCTTAAGTCACCTTCAATTTGTCTTGGTATGACATAGGGCAACATAATACACAGGAATAGCCTCCAAACCAGACGAATCCCACAAAACCTGTAGTCGTCGTGAACCAACCGCATATAACAGACAGCATAAATTCGTCTACAGTGCCTTACCAAAACTGAAATTAACCAGAATAACATAGGTGTTCAAGGAACATGTAGAAATAGGCTGACGACCTTATACAGACCTGGTAAAATTCATACCATCAATGTTGACGTGCACATGATCAACGGAATTTTCTGAATTAAATCAGTTCAAGGCCATACAGTATATAATCCAGAGACGTTTCGTTAAATAGGGGTTTATCTATAATATATGCACATAAAACGCACGAAACCGTAATTCGCATGTCTTTGCTTCGTGCAGTCACTGATAACGTGCACGCCAACATTGATGGTATGGACTTTATCTTTGAGTTTACAATATAAATGACAAATCTAGGGGCCTGGCTATAGACGAGGGCGCCACTATTACTGCCAAAATTGATGAGGATGCCGCCATCAATTCCTAGGAGAATTGTCCAAGGAGAATTAATTGAATATCGGTAACGGATGACGCCGTCAACTACACCTTGGACTTCCAGAACATCACCGGCCCTATCACAATGCCTTGAGGGACCCCAACTTTTATTTTTAACTCCAATTTTATATAATTTGTGTAAATTATCTTTCTATGAAAATTTGATATTTTATTTTCTAGCAAGTAACGACATCCGCAGAATCAGAAGGAGTCATTGGTATATACAAAGATTTAGTAGCTTGTAAATCTGAAATCTGTCTTAAATTTGTATCCTTAGATGAGCTCATATAGCCCAGACAAAATAGACAATAGGCTGGGAACGAAAATTATGCCAAGGTCACGGATTGTATTGGACCTTTGAAGAATTACTTCATCAATAAAATAATCATATTTGATAACATCGTGTCTAAGAAAAAAGGACGTAACATTACATTTAAAAGGATTTAATGGAAGATTGTTATATATATATATATATATATATATATATATATATATATATATATATATATATATATATATATATATATATATATATATATATATATATATATATATATATATATATATATATATATATATATATATATATATATTAAAAAGTAATGGTCCTAATATGGATCCTTGGGGGACCCCAGAAGACTTGGAAATTAATATATAATAGTTTGGAGCAAATTTAAACTCTACTCACGCCTGCTCCAGAAGAACTTCTTAATAGAATGTTTTGTAATTTGAGGAAAGGTTTTAGTAAAAATTGTAGCTGTAGAAAGGCTGGATTGAATTGTTCACCAGGATGCGTCAATTATTGTCAAGGCCAATCTTGCTCCAATGTTGAATCAAATACAACAGATGAGGAGACAACTGAAAGGAAGGAAAGGAAGAAGCGAAGATGAAGACATGACTGTTGAAATAGATTTTGAAGATCATCAATCATAAGAAACTTTTCCAGAAATGGACAATAATCCGTCCCACTTTGATCATTACCAATAAATAGTACCATTTTTTCAGTCAATAGGATACTATCTGAGCAAACTTCCTTCATCACAATAGATCGTTTTGGAATCGCGATTGGCAGGAAAAAAGTAAGTTGTCTTTTAAGATAATTAATTCAGAAAAATATGGGAAAAACGATGTTTTTGACTTTAAACAAAAAAAATTATTTACAAAAAGCAGAAGTAGGAGATGAGAGAGGAGATGAGAGAAAGTATGATTGCTGGAGACTTTTTTTTTGTCTATTTTGACTGGGATTAATAAAAACTTGTAGGCTATTAGTTTAAGGAAATATCTTTTCGGGTTATTTGTGAATAAGTATATAATATGTATGGTTATTAATATTGTGTAAGGGCGCTCTTATGTCTTTCACTTCTCACCAATAATACCACTCAAATATGGAAAAGGTTGGGCGTCTCATAAAAGTTTCACGATAAGTCTTTTCGCCAGTTGACCAAGTAGTGGTTATTTTACCTGCAACATTAAGCAGGTGGCTAGTCATAATATTTTGACAGTCCTAAATCTCGCAGACGAGACGTGTTTCATGTCGGCTGTTCTATGCGCTGTAATAATTTTCTGTTTCTCCAGCCGGGCGTGTTGCTTTAATTGAACGATAATATTTTCATACCGGTCGGACCCAATCGGAAGAGCAGACAGGCAGCAACAAGTTTATAAATGTTGTAACCTTTCACCGCCATTATTTCATGAGCGATGTGTTGCTAGAGGCGCAGATGCCTTTTACACTAATTTCGAAAATTCAGCGGCTTTTAAAAAAATGTACATGCATAAGAACAAAAATTGTAGAATTTCCAGATGTGGAGATTTGTATTCACAGTTTTCTGTACCTCTCTTACTTTCTGAGGCATATTTAGAGTTCAAATTTTAAATTAACAAATAATTGTAGTCACCATAAGCCAATATGGCGGTAGAACACCACCCAATAAACAAATGAAACTGAAAAAATAAAAATGTCCCCTCCTTGATATTGACCATACCCTGGTTCCGAAATAGTGTGGAGTGATTCATCACAAGCATATGGACGGCTCAGTGAGATGAGGGGCGAAGGGAACGAAATTCCATAGGCGTATCATTTTAGAGGGGGCAGAATAAAAAAAATTAAATAAAATATCCAAGTTATTAACATTGTTTTTAAGTTTACTTGTGATGGTTTTTTATTATCTTAAGAATATTCCTTCGTATACATTTTTGATCATTTTCAGTTCTCCTCCTGTCAAATTCGGTCGCTTACGATCGGAATTATTGGTTTTAGAACCACTACTACTCGCATTCGTCGCTTCCATCGCATAAAAACACTAAACACTCGCGTATAACACAATATTATAATTAATTTATATCGCGAATCAACCGTACATAAGACACAATGCAACGCTACTGTCGCGCCAAAACATACATGTATGAAACAGCGCATGCGTCAATATATCCAAGGAAATCCCGCGTCTTTACCTTTGACCAATGAAATTTAATTTAATTTAGAACCGCCTAAAACTCACCAAGGAGATCGGTAGACCCGGTTACTAATGAGTTCTGCCCACCATTTCTATAGACTGTACACAAATTTGCACACTAAGAAATTCTGTGATCCATTGCAAATAGGCAGACGTGTGATGGTGGTGTGATATTATGTATGAATCACTCCACACTATTTCGCCACCAGGGTATAGTTGTTTGCATAAGGATCTTAATTGAGTGAAGTAAGTAAAATTTTGTATTCTACCATACATTTTAAATTTTTTGTGAACTAGTTTTTTCTCATAGATAGCATTAAGCTTAAGCTTTGAATTATACCACGTGGGAAAAATTAAATTCTAGCTTTTTTAAGAGGAATAAATAATTCAATTGATCATATTGAAAAAATAATATTGAATGTAACTTGCATGTAATGCTGGTTTTGAATAAATAAATAAAATAAACATTGCCACTAATAGGCACCACGCCTGTATAAGGCAATAAACTTCATTCCAAATCAGTAAATATACATAATAAATCAGCAATTTGAACCCACATTATATAATCAACTTTCACCGAACATACCAACATGCTATAGATAAATTATAGAAACTTATCATGTTCAGGTTCTGTTACACTGGGCAGTGGTGACACATACAAATAAGGTAATTTTGAGGTCACTTCTGTTTACTTCTATTTTAAACGTAAACATTACGTAAAGTAGGCGTCTGACCTTTTAATTGTACTTTTCAACTCAGTGTTGTAATTTGCTTAACATGCCAGGCATTGCAGATATCACATGTATGCATGTTTCATTAGATTAATTTGCTATAGAAAATAGCAATTGCGTCTACCTTTCGTTCGCAAAATAGAAAAGTGCACTCACCCTCTTTTACCCGTATTAGGATTGAGGGATCTCCATCGGGGCTCGAGAAGTAGCCAGCGCCTTTGTCGTCCCAAAACCTTTTATCTTGTTGTTCCTGCAATGTTTCTGCCCACTGTAACCAGTCTGCATCAAGAGAGGCCTCGTACAGGTCTAAGAGGCCCCTGATTAAGAAAGCGTAGTCGTCTAAAAATCCTACAATGGGCGAGGGTCTGAAAAAAATGTTTTTGTAAGTCTTGGCTATTATTAAAAATTTTGCGGAATTTTTGTCTCTGTCTCGCCAATTTATACCACGAGTCCACAATAATCGAAACCAACTGTCTTCGTCTGCCACAAATAAAACAAAGCCGCTGTCTTCCTCTTGGACATGAATATTGAAACACTGCCTATGTCAGTCTCTATTGTTATAAACTCATAGTATAAGTGAAATATATACACGTTATAAATATGTAAAATGCAAACTATTAAGGAATTATTTTAAAGCACATACGGAGCGAGTAGTTTTAAACAATAGATTAAACCTCAAATTTCACAAATACATTTCATACATGAAAAAATTATAGCAAAAATCAGTTTTCAACCACAAACATGTGTCATTTTTTTATTACAAAACCAAAACTGTGAGTGTAGGATCAAAAGTATTCCAAGATCGTTTATATAATCAGGTCTGTTCAATAGTGCATCTTCTCACTGTTGCCCTTTTCCTTTAATATAATAAAAGTTAACCTGGACACACCAAGTCATATTCTTTATGTAACCATCCTACAAACATTGCATCATCTACAAACATTACAGTTTTCACATTATTTAGTGTACCTACTGATATATTTCGGCTAGTCATTTATGTAACCGAGGAATAGCAAAGGTACAAGCTCTGCTCCCTGTGGCACTCATCTTTGATTTTTTTTATATATAACCTCATTGCACTAACTAATGTCTATTAATTAAGTATGATCGTTGTAAATTATAAAT
The DNA here is from genome assembly GCA_964058915.1 of Tetropium fuscum. Classification (NCBI taxonomy): domain Eukaryota; kingdom Metazoa; phylum Arthropoda; class Insecta; order Coleoptera; family Cerambycidae; genus Tetropium; species Tetropium fuscum. The sequence goes on along the minus strand of CAXKVY010001192.1, from coordinate 3,073 downwards.
AAATTATTAAATTATTTTTCCTTTCATTTTTGTTATATTCTCTTCCTTTTCCAATTTATTATTATTATTATTATTATATATTATTATTTTTATTTACTTTTTACCATTTTCAAATGCTTCAGCCCTGGTCTATATTGGCATGGTTTTTTATTATTTTCTGAGTGAGTGACATTACTTGAGTGAAAATATCTATTTCAAGTAAAAAAAATGTTCTGGGACATTCATTCAATACCTTTGCAATGGCATGTTTAAAGCATAGCCAGGTTCAAAATCGACAGAGAGAATGTGAAAGCTAATTCTATATAGGCATACTAATAACAATTATTTTGGTCATATACAATATACACTGTGATCTTGACTTACTTTGGTAAACTATTTCTAATCAAGGTCAAGATCAGTACGTCTCTCACTAAATTATTTGTGTGTTATTTTGCAAATTATAGTAATTAAAATTGCTGACTAAAATACTTTGCAGCTAAATTTGTAGAAATTTAATATTTGGATAAGGAAAATATATTATTGTTTTCATAGGCGAAGTTCAAATATTTGCTCTGGCTCTGATAGTAGCTTACGTAAGACGTAAGACAACATTTTATTGTCTACGTCTTTTGTATATAAGCATTTTCAAGAAAGATAAATTAATGGGGTGAAAATAGTAGCTTTTGAGACATCCATAAAAATATGACAATATATGTGTAACCCAATGTGTACCTATTGATAAATGATATAAAAAAATTGAGTTTTTATTAGTTATACATCTTCAGTTAGGCAATGTTATTAAAAGCAAAATCATGTTTGACTTTGACATAATTTTAATTCGATGAACCATGGATTAAACGCAAGTAGAGCGGCTATTTAGGACAATGCTCGTGGCAAACCATACCTAATTCATCAGTTATAATATATAATTACTAATAAAATGATTTTCTTTGATTTTTTGTAAACTTGATTAATATATATAATGACCTGTAACTTAATTAGTAATATTAAATCACAATTTTTTCAAATACCTTGTGGTAAATAAACCAGTAATTAATGCCCCTGGTGTATTTTTTATAACTTTTCGAATTAAATTAGCGAATATTTTTTTACAAAATCATTCATAAAAAGTATAAGAATGTGCACGAAAAATCTAATCTGTAAACTAAAATGTTGCGTAGACATAAGTACATAAGTAAAGAGTAAAGAAAGAAGGCATTTATGACATTTTTCTCAAAGAAAAGAAGAAAGAAAAAGAAAATAGAAGAAGTTCACAGGCAATGTCGAAAAAGGGAACAGGGAACAAAAGATGGCGAAAAAATAAATAATAAATTACTATTACCTAGATTGGAGGATATTACCTAGATAAGTATTGGAGTTATGTTTTTCTACTTTTTGTAGAGGAAGCTGTGCTGTGCTTTTAAATAAATTAATAGGATTTTAATGAATTGATTAAACCGTTGAAATTGTCTATATCAAATGCCGAAAGACTACTATTAAAAAAATAATACTTACGATTGAACAATCTTCCCCTTGTCACCACGATAGCAGCACCTTTGAAGGCTCTTATCTTTCTCGTTATATAGGAACTGCTTAATAAAATTAGCCGCCAGAATGGCACGATTTATGTACGATTCGTCTTTCAGAACAAATCCGGCTTTGGCAAAACCGGAAATCATCAAACCGTTCCAAGCAGTCACTATCTTCGTATCCACATGTGGTTTAGGCCTCTTCTGCCTCTCATCGTACAAAATTTTGTGGCATTTCTCTAAAATCTCCTTCAAAGTGGCAACGCTTAAATTAAACTTGTGCGCAGTGCTTTCGTAAGTTCCAAAACAAATTAATACATTTTGATCAGTAAGCTCATTATGGGGATCTTGAGATGGTTTAACGTTTCCTTCCTTCTTGACATTATAATGGTACGTGAAAACCTCAGCGTGCGATACGCCGTTAGTTCTTTCATCAAGCAAATTGAGCACAATCTCGTCATATTTCCAGACGCAAAATGCACCCTCTTTCTTGTGTGGAGCACCTTCATACGGGTATGAATCAGCATCCTCCGCCCCATAGAAGCCTCCAAGCTCATGGCCCAGGTCTCGGGAAACGTATGTTAAAATATCCCGTACTACATCAGCATAGAACTCGTTTTTCGTAAGGACGTATGCATCGCAATACGACACGGCCAGTTGAGCTTGATCGTAGAGCATTTTCTCAAAGTGGGGTACATGCCAACGCTCATCCACGGAATACCTTGCGAAACCCTTATTAACGTGATCATGGATACCTCCGTAAGCCATTTTTTTTAACGTATGTAAGCACATTTCCAAACACTGAGCTCCCTGCTCGGTATTTTTATTCCTAGAGTACATATGGAACATAAAGTTGAAATTGGAAGGTTGAGGAAACTTCGGAGCTGAACTGAATCCACCATAATCAGACTCATAATTCTTCGACAACTGCAAAAGACATTTTTTCCATGCGTCTTCACCAGGTACGTCTATTGTGTTACATACTTTCTGATCTTTTTCAGACATCTTTTTTAAAATATCTACCGAGTATTTACCGGAATTAAGAATGGCAGTTTGCTTATTCCTCCATTGTTCTGCAATACTCTTCAAGACAGATGGAAAGCCTGGACGGCCGTAGGTATCCTCAGGAGGAAAGTATGTGCCTCCAGCTAGTGGTTCAAGGCTGGGTGTTAGAAATACAGACATTGGCCAACCGCCACTCCCCACAGTTGCTTGAATAAATGACATGTAAAGTTTGTCTACATCAGGTCGCTCTTCTCTGTCTACTTTTATATTAACAAAGTACTTATTCATTATTTTCGCAACAGCAGCATTTTCAAATGATTCCTTCTCCATCACATGACACCTGGATCAAAAGAAATATTTAGGAAGGCAAAAAACTTTTTAGAAATGTGACAAAATTAAATTACACACTTTGTTTTAATAGTTACTCATTCTGACAACTTTTGGTTATATGAATGATATACCTATTTATGTTACTCTTACCAATGGCATGTGGAGTACCCAACAGATAAGAAAATCAATTTGTTTTCAGCTTTAGCCTTGTCGAAAGCCTCCTGCCCCCA
>CAXKVY010001191.1:0-58349 GCA_964058915.1 Tetropium fuscum | reverse complement strand
GTGAAAGAACTTGTACAACTTCTAAGTGGTTCGTTTTCATATGCATAGTGATTCATTTCCGTATGTGTGTCCAGATATAGTACTGGTAAGTGTGTTTTCTTTCTTATTCGTCTAGTTGCTTATTTCTATGTAATGAAATGCTACAAACCCAAGATTACTTTTCACAAAATAAATATGAATAGCAAAGAATTTCAAAGCTAAAATATATATATATATATATATATATATATATATATATATATATATATATATATATATATATATATATATATATATATATATATATATATATATATATATATATATATATATATATATATAAATATATATATATATATATATATATATATATATATATATATAAAATATATATATATATATATATATATATATATATATATATATATATATATATATATATATATATATATATATATATATATATATATATATATATATATATATATATATATATATATATATATATATATATATATATATATATATATATATATATATATATATATATATATATATATATATATATATATATATATATATATATATATATATATATATATATATATATATATATATATATATATATATATATATATATATATATATATATATATATATATATATATATATATATATATATATATATATATATATATATATATATATATATATATATATATATATATATATATATATATATATATATATATATATATATATATATATATATATATATATATATATATATATATATATATATATATATATATATATATATATATATATATATATATATATATATATATATATATATATATATATATATATATATATATATATATATATATATATGTCTTGGGTTTATCTTGGGATGGTAGCAATAAAACTACCTACTTTAATATATTATAAAACTACTTTATTATATTACTTAACGTTTCGGTCCCTTTTTGGGCCTTTTTTAAAAAAGAGTATTTTCTTTATGACATATTTGACATATAGGCAAAAATGACAGTTTTAATTAATTTTTAAGGTTATAGACTGTTCGATTAGTATCATAGGGAAGAGCAGTCAAGATACCCTACGAACTTAAGCAGTCTTAATAAATATTTAATTTATCCGTTACTTTTCTAACGCAATGTATGTACTTACCAAAAATGTAGGGATATGCAAAGTTTAATAATACTCACAATTTGCGTATATAATACGTATCATCATATAAATATGTGTAATTTTATACAAGTAGTATAATTAATTGTTTGGATGTACAGGACCAATTACAGTTAATCAAGTCCAAAATTCAAGGAGATAAGAAACAATGCGATTACTAATAGCACTAATATTAGTTAATTTTTTATATTGTTTGTATGAGTATATCAATAGATAATATAGGTATTTGTATATTTTTCCATGAATTAAACTTTATGCATAGAAAAATCCATTTTTGCTTTTGTTTATAATAAATAATATATTTTCAAAAATCGGCCAAGAACGTCCACATTCTCAACGTAATTTCAGATTTTCTTGTATTCGTCTCCGTTGCTAAGCAACCATTAGAGAACAGTACGAGATTACTTTCTTGGCCTAGTAGGCCAGGAAACGAGGATATGAGTTCAGAAATATATAGTGCTAAATGGATTATTGTTTTAAGTTGTAGGGTTGACCCTAAGGAGTAACATACCAAAAGTCCCCAGCCGTGTACCTCGTGCGTTAGGGGCGAGGAGAGGGCCGGTGTGTAGGTTTTTCGTTATTCTCTCGAAAACTAAGCGTCCTAATGAAAAGGTCACTCTATACAAAATTAAAGAGATTACTACTTATTTGTCTACTACAAAGGTGCTATAAATGTTTTCGCTAGGAGCAGTAGTAATGGTGTACGTGAGTTTGGAAATTCAAATAGCTGGAAACAATTATTGTATTGTGGGACTTCTGGCGCAACTTGGCCTGTGATTGTGAAAGTGGTGAGGAAGACGTCCGACCTCCTCATCCATCCCTAAGCAGTTGGCTCCTGCTGCTGATTTCCATATAGCCATTGCGGAACCTACAAACAATAATTAGTCCTTTGCAGTTTAAAAAATGTGATCTGCCATATCCTGTGTTGCTGAGGGATCACAGAAGGCTTTGTAGATGTCTGTGAACAGAATGGACTTCGCAAATGTCAGCTTTTGGAGATTGGCCACATTATATCAACGTAATCCATCTTTCCCCTGCTTGGGTTGCAGAAAAGCATCTATTTCTCACGGGGGGTTAGTACAACAAGCAGAATCAACAGGTCTATATCCTCCACTATGACTGACAGTTTGGTGCTGGTCAGCTACCTGCAAACCATAGCTAACGATTTTGGTATCAGCATCTCCTGTTGCTGCTCCCATTTTTTTTTGTAAGCAAGTTGATGAGCCTGGTTTTGTTGGACTCGTTAGACAAAAAATTCTCCTGCTGAACAGTGCAATACATGGGCTCATCAAAGTGGATATTGGCTGAGGTTTTTAAATGCCCCCTTCATTTTTGTTCAGCAATGTTGAGCCAACATTTGCAACGTATCATATACCATTAACTTCTGCTTCTAGCGAAAAAATGATTAGAACCTTTTTAGTAGATAATTTAATTTGCTTTATTTTTGTATAGATTGACCTTTTCGTTAGGACGGACGCTTAGTTTTCAAGATAATAACTTAAAGCCTCCTCATATTCCTCATATTAGGCATTTAATACGTTTACTGCTGTTGCATTTGTATGTAGTCAAATATACTTATAGACATACTTTCCTATTAATTATTATCACAATTGTTATCATCACCATCAACAATTATTGTCTTCAATTATTATTATCAATTATTATCATCGTATACAGATACATAACACTACATCCTAAATGGTACTGAACAAAATCCCGAACGGTTGGGCAAATTATTCTGCTTGTTATCTTCCTACTACTACTCTCGGAGCTACTCGTTACTCGTATCACAACATGTGCTCGTATGTAAATAACGTTGTGTTTTCATAACCAACAGCTGAGAAATATTATATTTTCGAATCCCGCTCTCAAAGTATAGTGGCACTTTCAGTGCGTGAAGATTATAATATTAACAAAATAAATAGCAATGACATTCTCAAAACTGAAATGGAATTGTCGATTAAAAATAAACTGCTAGATTAACAGTATAGTTAATGCATTTGGGACGTTTCCAATATATCTGTAATATTTTGTACGAATATGTTTCATGCTACATTATTGTTATTTACTGATTTGAACGTAAGTTGAGGTGTATGACACGGATTTAAATTATGAAGTGTTTTGTGTGTTTGCCAAAGAGTTAGTGATTTTCAGACTGGCACGTAATCCACTGTATCTTATGCATGTTTCGCCTGGCACGTTATCAACAGTGAAGAACGTAAAACGTAACTGTTTTCAGTGTGAAGTGAGACACTCTAAAAATCATACTTTAATGCAGCATTTTATGCAGTAAAATTAATACAAATTTAGGAGAAACAGGCACTATTTAAAATACACCACTTTGACTTTGATTCTAAGCCAACAAATGAGCCAAAATATTCAATGGAAATGCCATACAAGGTGTTCCATATATACATGCTACTTTGTAAATGTATGGCATTGTATATAGGGGCTGAGTGGGATAGCTTGTGTGTTTTGTTTCGATGATATCTTGTAGCATACTGTCGCGATAATAGTCTGGTTTTACAAGTCGAGGAGGTGCCTAAAGTTTGCAGTACGAATGGTGTTTAGAGGGAACCAAGAAACCATCGCGATGACTGCTATTTTGTATCGAAATATCGAAGGAATCAATCGGAACACTAGACACAAATGGACATTCTGATCTAGATTCAACAAAAAGATCTGTACTGCATTGTGAAGAAATACCCGTTACATCATTCAGCAGCCTGCCTAGATACTGATGGTGAAGTTTAATAATTGCAATTAGAAAACGACGGTGATTTTGAATTGAAACTGATTCAGCAAGTCCCCAACGTTACCATCAAGAAGCACTGACGTATATAAAGTTGACCAGCCACTTTGAGCAGACTGTTTGCAGTCAAACATCTTTAAAACTAACATCTTTAAAAAAATCTAGTGGCGCCGCCTAGTGCAAGAAGCCCTTTTAATTAATATGATTACGCCGCATGAAGGGGAAGGTTTATAAGTAAAATTTCATAATGGAAATTTGGCTCCTTTATGTAAGTAACTTTAGCCCAAATATAAGATACAAACTTTTGTAATTAATTTATTAATAGAGACGCAAAATACTCGAAATTTTCGGAGTTTTCAAGGTTTTCCGCTGCTGTTGCAAACGACGCATGGTACGGAAAAAATCACTGTACTCAAAGCTGAAAAGCATAAAAGTGGAATGCGTGGAATGACACCTCCAACTTTTAAATTAGACCGAGTTATAAGGTCGCCATCGTCAGTCGAAAATTTTACCAACTTTTAAAAAAAGTTTACCAACTTTTGTGAAAATTGCAATAAACTCAGTTGTAGACGTACGTCTGTGATTTGAAAACACCCACTCTACGTGAGAGACTCGTAGAGTCGTAATAAAATTAATTTGTAAAGCATCAAATTTTGGTGGGCACCGAACTTTGAAATTTGATTCAATATATACGCATATACTGATCATTTCTCCATTTTCCCCCTCTAAACTCTTATTTGACCAATGTGAAGGTGTTCAATAATAACACCTCTGCGCTGTCAATATGAACCCCCCCACCTCTAAAGCCCTCTGTAAGCTGTAATTTGTTCAGAGTGCGGATCAAAGATCTGCTGCACTTAGCCGCATTGTGCCCCTTGTGCTTCCTCCGTGAGGGAAATGTCTCCCTAGGCCATGGATCGGCCTAATGTTGTAAAAAGGTGACTATGTTGCCTAGGGGCGTTTCCCTCAAATTGGCCATAGAAGGCCAACGTTCCCCCAATATGGATTCTCTGGTCGATGGCACGATGGGACACTCACAAAGTACATACTCCACCGTTTCATCTTCTTCACATTCACATCCTTCACATTCACATTCACATCCTCTGCAGATGTGTCACTTTTCTCATATTATAGAGGTGCTTCCTTACCCAAGAGTGTCCGGTTAGGATTCCTGTTAGAAACTTTAGGTTTCCCCTAGGCATTGCTAGATAATTCCTCGCTGTTCAAGGAGATTTCTAGCCTGCTGACAGCTACTTGTTTCATCCCATAACGTCTTAAATTTCTTATGGGTGTTTTCCTTTATTATTTGGAGTTTCGCTGCAATTTAGTGTACTTGAAGAACCAGGCCCAACCAAGACCAAGAATCAAGATTTTCAGGCTGACTGCCTTCTTGGCCAGTTTGTCAGCTTCTTTATTGCCGTTACATTGTGAGTGTCCTTTGACCCAACATAAGCAGATGTTATTCATCTGACAGGCTCTCACAAGTGCTTGGTGACATTCCCATGGTGACCCTTTAGTTATTTTATAATTTTTCAGGACCAGTAGTGATTATCTGCTATATATGCAGATTCTGATTATCTTGCCCATTATTTCTCTGTGAGTAATTTCTTCTGCGGCTATGGTTATACCTGCGAGTTCTGTTTATACTACACTGGCATTTTTATCCATAGTCCAGTTGCATCGGAATCGCAGATTTCTGGAATATATATACCACAGCCTGTTCCTTCCTTCTTCTTTGATCCGTCTGTGAAGACATAGTTTACACCTTCAATAGCGGTCTCATTTTCACCAGTAGTTTGTATGGTGTAAGGTTTATCAAAGACAAGCCGAGGCGGAATACCATCTGCACATTCCTGTAAAAGAGGTATCGTTTTGACAGCCTCAATCCACAGGCGGCGTCTAGTTTGGAGACTGCTCGCGTTTGGTAGTATGCCAACGGATTTGCGAGTCATGGTAGTCAAAACCACTTCTAGATGTAGATCTAGCGGTGGAAGACACAGCATTACCTCCATTACTCTCGTTGGTTATGCTCAGACAGGCAACTCTTTGTACCTGGCATAGATTGAGTTTTGCTGTTATTTGTTGACTCCATTTGTTAGGCCACCAGACAAAAGCTCCATAGGCCATCATTGGTCTTACTAAAGCAGTGTATATCCACATGATCACCCTGGGTTTCATTGCTCAGGTTTTCCCTACCGTTCTGCGACACTGCTCATATGATATGTAGGCCTTATTTATTCTTCTTTCAAGGTGAAGATTCCAGTTGAATTTAACATCGCAGGTTACACCCAAGTATTTCACCTGCGGTGAAAATTAAATGCTGTGTTTAAGAGAACTGATGTTCTCATTGGTTCCAGTTTCCTGTTCCTTGTGAAGGGTACCATTTCCGTCTTCCTGGCATGTTCCTCACACAAATTTTCAATTATTCTTGGCAGAGGGCTCCTTCTAATTTTCCATTAAGCAGTATAACGATACTGCTTAATGAGGTTACATAACGAGGTCATCTGCGTATGCAATTATGTAGAATCTTTCCATGTTGAGGTGGTTTAGGAGGCTGTCAAGAACCAGATTCCATAGCAGTGATGATAAAACATCTACCTGCGGACAGCCTCTCACACCCAGTCCTCTTATGACAGTGTCGCCTGCACTGATTTGTACTGCTCTTTTAGAGAGCATGTATCCTGCATGTATCCCAACCCTAAGTCGAGAGGGGGGTTAGTACCCAAAAACTTTACCCACTCCTTTTTTTCTTGAAGACTTGAGGATTTATAAGTATTTTGTAGAGAGTAAATATTTTTTGTAAATGGGTACCTACTTATTACTTCTTTTTAAGTAATAAGTACCCATTTACAAAAAAATATTTACTCATTTATTACATTTAGATTTTTCAATATACATTGGAGGAAAAATCATTGGTAGACCATAATACAGTCAACTGGAAAAAAGTAAGTTGTAGTATGATGATGCGATGTATAGAAAATTTCTGAGCAATGGTCATTTTATTTTACTCTCCTTGATGGTCCAGGCTCAGGTTCTTCAGCACTCGGAGTGGCAGGCTGTGAAGGCTGTTCTTTAACTGAAAGCAATGCCATCCAGTTATTATATTGGGAAATAGTGCATAAATCACCTTCTGAAGTCTCACCTGCCTCTGATAGTGGTGCAGCAAACGAAGGCCGTCTTTCTTGCTCGAGGTCGTTGCTCATCGAAGTGAGCTTGTGAGTTTTCACAAAAGTAGGTAAATATTGCCTTTTTTCGACTGACGACGATGGGGACCCTATAAATTTGAAGCTGGGGAGCTAGGGGGGTCATTCGACGTAGATATTTTTCGTACGATGCGTCGTTTGCAACATATGAGCGGAAAACTTGCAAAGCTCTGAAAATTTCGAGTTCGTTTGTGTTTTTCAACCTGACCCGGTACTGTTACGAGGCAGCAAACTTGAGATTCGTGTTAGCACCCCAAAAAACATGCAATTTCGTTGAGAAACCTTCTACCGGACTAATGTTACCCAAAAACTACCACTTGATCAGGTTAGTACCAATAATTTAAATTTCAAAGTATATTAAAAGTGTAAAAGTCAGTCCTTGTAAATTAGTACACTTAGTATATGAATTCTGGTGGGCATATTTGCACGAATGACGTCGAAAATAGATTGGCTACGAAATTGTCATATCTTTTGTTGTACTGTTTATGGGTTTAAATGGCCAATTGAAGTGAATCAACAGCTTAAAGTAGTTATAGTAGTTATATTAATGATCATAATCGTCATTTTATCTCAACAATAAAGCTTACGTTGATCATATAAAAATATATAATTCATATCAGCTATAATGCAGATATAAAGAGTACAATGATATTGATCTTTAATAATATTGTCAAATATTATTATTTGTTTATTGTGATGAATGGGTCGCCTTTGTTTCATGGGAATAGGAATATAAAGTACTTCCACGTGGCAGATTTAAAAATTGTAAACAATTAATTTGCGTAGTCAAAAAATAGTAAAACGCTGTACCTATAGACCATAGATATGCCAGAAAAGTGGGAATTACTATTTTGTGGCATTCTAATTTTGTTATTTATACATTTAATGATTATGGGAGATATATGCGTAGGCATGTATACCTAATGGGTATAGTATCATCCTCATTATCTATTAACTTTCCCTGTTTACTTTTTATATATTCCGGAATTCTTCCATTCCCTTATTGTTTTTATATCCCTGTAGAAATTCCTTATTTATTTCATCTTTTCCGTCGTTGAATACACTGTGGACAGCTTTGTTGTAATAAATTATTATTATTATTATAATCATTACAAATACTAATTATTATCGGATAGAATAAAATATTTTTAATAAAGAAACAAAACCGACTTCAATAAAATCTATTCTAAAAAAATGCACTAAAAAAATAGTTATGTTATTCTACTACTATTGCTACTTAGAATACAATCAATTTGTTAGGCCAATCAATTTATTAGGATATAATCAATGTATTATACAATTATTGTAATTTTTGAAGTCGGTGCCAGCCGACGCTACTTCCTTATACGTTTGTAAACCTTGACTGGCACCAACTCCAAAAATAATAATATGTTCAGGGAGAACAAATATAAATAGTAGACTAAGTAGTCGTTTTCTATAGTTCTCTGTCAAAACTAATGTCCCATAAAAGTGTCACTGTGAGAATGGTAGATATTGATAGTAAATTCAAATATAATCTGCGATATTAGAATTTTACAATTAAAATTGGAAGCTCGGCATATCTATGTTCTGCAGTATAACGATACTGCTTAATGAGGTTACATAACGAGGTCATCTGCGTATGCAATTATGTAGAATCTTTCCATGTTGAGGTGGTTTAGGAGGCTGTCAAGAACCAGATTCCATAGCAGTGATGATAAAACATCTACCTGTGGACAGCCTCTCACACCCAGTCCTCTTATGACAGTGTCGCCTGCACTGATTTGTACTGCTCTTTTAGAGAGCATGTATCCTGCATGTATCCCAACCCTAAGTCGAGAGGGGGGTTAGTACCCAAAAACTTCCCACTCCTTTTTTTCTTGAAGACGAGTAAATTAATAAATAAATATAAAACCGACTTCAATAAAATCTATTCTAAAAAAATGCACTGAAAAAATAGTTATGTTATTCTACTACTATTGCTACTTAGAATACAATCAATTTGTTAGGCCAATCAATTTAGTAGGATATAATCAATGTATTATACAATTATTGTTATTTTTGAAGTCGGTGCCAGCCGACGCTACTTCCTTATACGTTTGTAAACCTTGACTGGCAGCAACTCCAAAAATAATAATATGTTCAGGGAGAACAATTATAAATAGTAGACTAAGTAGTCGTTTTCTATAGAGTTCTCTGTCAAAACTAATGTCCCATAAAAGTGTCACTGTGAGAATGGTAGATATTGATAGTAAATTCAAATATAATCTGCGATATTAGAATTTTACAATTACAAATTGGAAGCTCGGCATATCTATGTTCTGCAGGGGGGAGATGTTGGAGTCATACCAATTAAATAAATCGTACGTTATTCTGAAGAGCCTTAATAAAAAAGAAACTTGTACAACTTCTAAATGATTTGTTTCCTTATATTCTTCTGTCCGTGTGTTATCATTGAACTCCACCTAAACGGCTGGACTGATTTTTATGATGATTAAGTTGTTTCGAGACTGGTTTTTAGCTTCACAATTTGATCCGTTAGAAAATATTTTTTAAGTAATTTAAATATATATAAATTAGTGTTGTGGCCGGCGCATTCGCCATTTCTTCTGGTATATCTGGTGAGTTTCCCGGTATATCTTCGGGATCCATGGTCCAATCCCAATAAAACTAATATAGGACCCTCTTGAAAACACCCATTGCCAATTAAAAAAAGAATTTTTAAAATTGATTTATTAATGACGGAGTTCTGAGGTAACGAACATACAAAAAAAAACATACAGTGGAATTAAGATTCTCCTCCTTGTTTGAAGTCGGTCGAAAATAGAAAATTGTGACGTCAGGAAGGTTTCATATACATAAAAATATTGTCGGCAATATTCAATACAAAACACCCCTATGTTATTTATTTTTGCTACATTAATTCGTTCAAAGCATGGTGTGTCATAGTTTGGCGCTGTCTGGCAGTATAATTTTGCACTTACATATTTGCGTGTCAAGACACCCCACAATAGCAGTTAGTTTTCACCGCAAACACGAGGGTTAATCAATAGTTTGTTATTCCGGGAATATTACTGTAGTTAAGTTATATCGATAATGTAAGGGTGAAGAAGTCTCTCGAACTTAGAGTCTAAGTTTCAGAATTTGAACACTGTATGGCCATGAGCACAGGTGAACGAGTTTGTGGTATAAAATAGATGGCATGGCGTCACGAGGCTCATTTTATTTCAAAACTAAAATGTAATTCGTAACTGTAATTACAAAAAAGTAATAACATAGAAAATATGGCACTAACAGGGTATTTTATGTGGCACTAGCACTAGTACTATATTTTAGTACTTATATTTTGTGGAGAGTCACGAAGGGTGTGACATACATAAAGACTTATAGTGGCGTCATACAATACAGTTCATCTCTTATATATGTATAAGAAATATAACAAAATATCACAGGAGGCCGGCAGTCGCCGCATGTTAGACAAAGAGCACTCCAAGCACTTCGCATGTTAGATAAAGATAAGCAGGGATGTAGCTATTCAATGAAGTAGCGGTTTTCTTTTGAGGAGAGGGTCGACGCGTGTGATGAAAACTTAAACGTTTTTTTATTTGTTATATATATATATATATATATATATATATATATATATATATATATATATATATATATATATATATATATATATATATATATATATATATATATATATATATATATATATATATATATATATATATATATATATATATATATATATATATATATATATATATATATATCCGAGATGTACTGTACAACCCAATAGCGGTATTAAATTACACTGTAATTAATTCGTTTGTAGGCCAAGCGGCATGATTTTATGGTATTAAACGCTTTATTGACATGCTGTGAAACTGTTTTCAAGTTTTCACCGTCCACCGAAACGAGCGCGAGCAATGGCGACGCAGAGAAGGTAAAAAAAATAAGTTTCCCGTAATAACTTGTTTTCTTACGGCAAAAATAGATGATAATGAAATAGAAGAATAAAATATATATATATATATATATATATATATATATATATATATATATATATATATATATATATATAAAATGAGGCTGACTAAATTCTCTATAAACAAGGTCCCTTAGACCTTTCTTGTGAAATGCATATTTTCAAATCAGCAGTCGCGCGAAATCGATCAAGTAATGGTGACGGAAAAATCCAAAAAACATCGTCCACCATTTTTCGTCCACTAAATTCCATATATGTATCAACACTCGAAGTAGTTTCCACAAACACCAAAACACTTTATTTTTGTTTTCCGGTCTTTTGAATATCCCTTTCCGGTAATAGCCATAACGTTACAGGACTGGAAAGTACTATTTTGCAGGTCGAGACAAGTAGATTCCTGAGCGAACCTGAGGAGGGTCTGCGGTTTGCAGAGTTCACTTTGAAAGACTCGTAAGAATTATCTATTACCACAGAAGAGAGAGCTTATACAGAAGCGGTAACGTCGCGTCGGTCCCTTTTATGTTGGAGGGGCCATGTTCAGTGAACTTGTACAACTTGTTACACTGAGAGAAATGTGATATTAATATGTATTAGAACATAATTATGTGTGTGATACATGACACTAAAACCTACACAGAAAAACGTGTTTTTAAAATGGCAAAATATTGTAAATTAAAAGGTATTTGAATTCTTGTTTTTGTAAACCATGCCGGCAGGTAATATATGCATATAAAGCCAATGTAAGCATATTGATTGTTAGAATGAATGTTAAGTTACTTTGGAATATATAAATCGGTTGTTATAATTTTTAATGGAATTTTTCTGCTAATCATAATTCAAATTATATTACAATTTACAATTGATGGGATTAACATGTCTGCGTCATGTGGACAACAAATAGGGTATTTTCACATTTTTTTCTAACTACATAAACAGATACTAGGCATTTAAATAGAGAAAAATTAAGATATACATTGTGGACGCCATCAAACGATAACATAACTCGCTGTATACAGTAATCTTTAAATTAGTCAAAATTAGTAGTGTTTGGTAGCAGTATTATGACTCCTGATTTGTGTAGTGAACGTGAACATTATTATTATTAACAACCACTTTCTGGTGGATTTTCTAAATTTTGCTTGATCACATCACATTTTAAAAAATGGTAAATTAAATATCATGTAAGTGATATAACTCTATTTTTCCATATTTTGTAACAATATTTAACTGTTTTATAAATTCAAAATATATCTACATAATGTGGTTTTCATTATCTTGTATAAACAAGTAAACAAAAGCGTTTCAATTCCATATTTATACGTTAATGGAAAGGTTAGTAAAACATTTAAACAAATTACAAATACTCTTTAATTTATTTTGAAAAATATACTGAAACATGCCATTGTCAATAAACATACATAACATATTTATCAGGATTTCATATTTTAAGTAAAAGAAAAATCCTTAAAGTGTAGTCGTATATGAAAATTACAAAATTTCCAGCTATGATCTTATTACAAATTTAAACTATTAGAAACAACAAAACAGAACGCGTGTATTCGTAAATGTAGTGAGAGCATTACACCAAAAAATATAGAATATTCCACATCACAGAAATACTACGTACATTTTATTTTTATTATAAAAAACATGCAAGTCTGTCTATAGAAATATTTGTATCGAGTGTATTTGGACAATACCTTTATTGTCAAAATAAAAAAGTTGCATATTCAGTGAATCCTTTACATTTTAAATAACAAATAGGTATTGTAAATGTGTATGTTAGCGCTAATTTCTGAAATGCGTTATTCTGTATAAGAACATTTTAGGGATTATGTACATAATCAGAAACTATTAAATTAAAAAAAATTATAGAAGTCTTTGAGGCTCGACTTTTCTAAGTATTTCTAATTTCCTCTCCCTCAGAACGAATAGGGATATCTGAAATTTTATTTATGGTTAATATACACTAATTATACACACAAATACAATACATTTTTGTAAATCTTGTAAGTTAAAGTGTAAGTTTAAACATTTTACAAATAGAGTTACTTACTAGTTTTTTTAATTAGGTATAACTTGGAACCTGGCTGGCTCAGGGTAGGTTTCAAGGTAGTCGCTAGTGAAGTTTACATACCAAATAAACAATTGCTGTGAATGGAACGTGAAGTTACTGAGCAAATGATTTGAGGTGCAACCCTTAAGTGCAACCTAGAAATGCCTATTCACTTGTTCTCGAAGAATATCCCCGAAAAATACAAACAAATCCTCCTTTATGAACCATCACTACTGCACAGAGCACAAATCATATAAGAGAACACATAAAATAATTAATTCAATATCTCACTATTGTAACAAAAACAGAAAACACTCAAAAAATACAATTCAAACACAAACGAAAGTTACAAGAAAATGTCGAAAATATCGCCACACGTTTGTATCAGAAAAGTGAGGTTGACAACTATACTACTCGTTAAACGCATGCGCACTGAAATTTGGTGCGTACTGAAAGCCTAACCTTCGCTTCTGTATAAGCTCTCTCTTATGTGCTATTACTTGCCTTATCCAAACAATACTGTTTCCTTATTACCTATAAAAATAACGACTTATCTATCTACCAAAATCTGTTTAAAAAAATATAGGTTGCTATTTTTAAAAAATGGCAATGACGGCGTCACAGTTGGTGGAAATTACCGATATATGTGTTTAAATGTGCGTCATTCAAAAACAAATGTGACCTGTCCAACCGTTTTTTTCCCTTTTTTGTCGCGTTTTTGTTACTTGTTTGGTCGTGTTTTTTATCGAATTAGATCCATACTATTTAAACATCCTGTATAGCTACTATCTTTGATAAGGTACATATATCTACTATATAAAGGATTTTATATATAGGTACCTACCCTTTATATTGTTGGGTTAATGGTTTATAATTAGCATTAACAATAATTGATATCATATTCTGTAACTTAATTAGTTCTCGTAAAGAAAGTCACTCGAGATCGAGATACCTACTTATTCTCATAATAATTATTATAATACTATCTACATAATAAACTAACTATTTGTTTTTGTAATAACAATAATATTTTTCTCTCTTGTTTCAGATTCGTGCCTGCCACCCTGCATGCGCGTCTGGGTGAAAACTACGTATAAAAATAGTCGCTTCGATTTTCCCATTCCATTCACAAACGTAACGTCGCATAGGCAGCGCGCGCTTTGACTGTTAACTGTGATATATTACTTTTATAATCAATTTTAAACTTGAAACCGTAGGTACCAAAACATTGGTGTGCTAATAGAGAACGATAAAAACATTGACGGTCAAGTGATGAGTAGTGAACTAATGGACGAAGTTTAATTATCATTGTTAAGTGTCGCCGGATTTTTTGGGTGTATTTATTGGACGTAAACAAGGATAATGCACGGGATGATGAAATTTTTCTCCAACTTCAAGGACTTCTACAATGACATAAACGGTGCTACCCTCACCGGTGCTATAGACGTGATAGCGGTGGAACAGCCCGATGGCACCTACAACTGCTCGCCATTTCACGTCAGATTTGGAAAATTGGGGGTGTTGAGGAGCCGGGAAAAAGTGGTAAGTGCGGTTCAGCGTACATCAATGTTTCTAATGTTTGGATTAAGCCTGAAATTCGGATTAGACCAGTAGAAATGGGACAAAATATCAGCGTTATAGAGAAAAGTCTATATACAGCCGTATTTTTAAAAAAGTTGTAGGTTTTGGTGTCTCTTGCATGTTGTAACATGTTGTCATAGACGGGGATAAGTTCTTTCACCTTCATTGAGGATCTTCAGAGTGATGTATGATTTGTTTTTTGATCATTTATACTAGAATTTAAAGTATTAATACATCATTTTCAGTGACACTCAAAATTGGTGTCTCGGGAATGTTAAGGTCGTTGTTCACGAATTTGTTGTCAAAATCAATCAATCATATTCAAGATTGCGGCTCAAATATGACGGACACTTTTGCTATTTACGAGCACTCAAAATCAATTTTTTTTGTCAAAATCAATATTCAAGATGGCGGCTCCAATATGGCGGAAATTTTTGCCTCTTATAGTGAGAATCGCTGATCACAAATTTTTTGTCAAAATCAATAATAAAGATGGCGGCTCCAAGGCAGTTCTCGAAATTACCTTTCGCCGAGCTTTTCGCATTAATGCGAAGTTTGAAGTAATGTTCGAATAAAGCGAAGTAATGTTCGATAAAGCGAAGTAATGTTCGATAAAGCGAAATAATATTCAGGATTCGTAGTAGATGGGTCCTGGGTTCAAACCTCGGTTCCAACCCTGCCAATATCACACATTTTTTTTCTATTTTACAATTATTATTATTGTACTGTTTGCTGCTACCAGAAAAACCACCCAACAAATGCTGCATACTTTGTATTTTATATTAAATGTTCGTGTATACGAATTCGTGTATACTCGTGTATTCGTCTATACTGAGCGAATAATAAATGTTATAGTTCTCTGTACTTTAAGATTTCTGAGTGTCACAATTTGTTTTCAGTATACAGTCGGCTCAAAAGCTTTTTATAGTTGTTTGTTTATCCTTTACTCTTTGCCGCCAGCCCCCTGAATTGTGACACTCGGTAAACTAAAACTCCAGTCCACTATACATATAATATTAAGATAGAAAATCGCCAAAAGTTTTTTTCGCCATAGTTGTTTAGGAAGGGTTTACTAAAACATTTTTATTTTAATATGAAATCTAAACTGCAGTGATTGTGGAATTGTAATTTGAGCTATCTAGACTAAGTACCTACGTACCTAGTTATTTAATTTGTTGTTTCCTAAGTATTAACGAAGGTATTAATTTTGTTGTCAGCTGTAAATACGTGTTGGCTATTTGCCAGTACTTAAAATTCCAGTCCAGTAATATTCTTTAGTAAACATATTTATATTTTCATTACCTATAATTAAAGTAATAATCAATCTAATAACAAATCTAGTACGTAAACAAATAACTTTAACTGCATACCTATTAGGGTCAGGATATATCTTGTACAAACTGATAGTTTTTGTTTATTAAGCTAATAACGAAGTAAATATTTCAATTTCTACATACCTAAATTTAAGATAGATTTAATAGTAAACATATATTATTTATTAATCCCAGATTCATATGAATGTGAAATATGTATTTGTTTGTTTTTTACCTACTTAGCGCTTGAAGCGTCTTCTATATTTTAAAATTATCTGAATATGATGAAATTTTTCATTTCGTTGATATTCTCGAACTTACCTATTCATTAGACGAGTAAAACTGGTAAGCGAAATCGCTTAGTTTTCGATAAAAAAACTGACGGTGAACAAAATTAGATTTGGCACGATTTTTTAATTAGGTGATCGCGTACACGAACCCCTTTTTTACATTTTCTGGTGGTCGAGAACTTTTGTTTCGAAAACACTCGAAAAAAACCGATTTTTTCGTCAAACATGTTTACCAAAGTTTACAGAATATATATATATATATATATATATATATATATATATATATATATATATATATATATATATATATATATATATATATATATATATATATATATTCTGTAAACTTTGCCCCTACCTATCTATATCTCTAAAAATAATTGTGCTATCGATAAGATGACCAACTGTTCAGAAATAAAAACCAGAACGCCAAAAAAATGAACAATTTTTTTATATGCCTAGGTAGCGTTAACGTTTATTATTTATATACGTACACAATGATACGTATACAATGATTTACAATTTTTTAAAAGTATATAAAGTATATATTTCTTGCGAGTGATTTTTTTTATAGTTTTTAGTTTTATTTTTTACATTTTTACATTTATTTTCGTCTACTTTAATTATGGGAATTCCGTAAGCCGCTCTATTGTAGACCCAAGGCCGGATATGCCAGCTGTACGCATACGCTGTTCGAGTGTTCTTCGTTAAAAAATAATAAAACGAGAGAGATAACAAAAATAAGTCCAAAAGAAAAAGAATGAGAGAGCACGATTTCGTACATCGTAACCAGAGAATAGGCAACGCTGTCGTAACTCTAGCGAGAATAATATCGATCAACGGATCGACTTCTTTTGACTAGCGTCTTACCTTACGGCGCGGCGTACCCGCAGCTCGCAGTAGCCTTGCACCGTTTTAGAACTGACAGAATTTGGTTATTTATTTCAGTTGAATTCACTTTTTCTTTACTTCCGCCCGAAAACCTCCCATTGTTTAAACCACGTTCAGTCTCCTGTCTCTAGTCTTGATGATTTTAACATTCAAATTGTAGGTTATGTATTATGTTTACGTTTCTCATCGGGGAATGAGTAAAGTTTGTATACATCAGGACGAGTTGTTTCAACACACATTTGACTAGTGCAATAGTGATTTTATTCGTATGGTTTACATCTATGACGTAACCGCCAACTTTAAAGATGTAAAGAGTAAAGAGTACATACAAACATAGCAAGTTATATAAAAGCCTATAAAAATAGTAGCCAGACAGTATCTAGACACTTCGGTGCTTAGTAATTAATTATCTGCAAATGTTAATCTGAGGAAAGAGTTTATTTTGCAAAAACATATTTTTGGGACAACCTGTATTTAGGTTTTTATGACCACAACCATTCATTATATTCCACATGTTTGATATAAAAAAATAATTATACTTAAATCCATATTATTATAGTTATTAAAATGGACATAACTACTCCCGATGAAACTTTTTTTGCGTAAGCCATATCAAAAGTAATTACGAATTATGATTCATTGTTTAATATCAGCCTTGCTTAAATATATTTACACTATGATTTAAGTAGGTATTAAATTAACCATTAACGATAATCATACATCATTTAGGCAATATAAGTTATTTATAATTTACATTTCCTTTTCTTATTAGCACCTAATTGAATTTTTCTATACTAAGAATCCAGAATAATAGAGACCAACTGTCTACGTCTTCCGCAGTTTAAACAAAGCCGCTGTCTTCGTCGTGGCCATCGAAACTATTAGTTTCTATTATTGTGGACTCGTTGTATAATGTATATCTGGATATACTTACATTCGTGATATTTTCAATTTATGTTCATTGAATTTTATATTTCAGTTTTTATCCAGTTTTTCATTTATATATAAAAATCTGAAAATGCACCGCCATTTTTCAATATGGGGGGGCGAAATTCCATTTTAGTGGACTATTAGTATATTTATTCTGATGGTAAGTGGAATATCTCCACCAAATCCCTTGCTGGTACTGGTTTTTTTAAGTCAAAATTAATTTTTCCTACACTATTCTAGGTTGTAGGAGTAGTTACCTCAAGGTACACAGACAACGGTATGTCAGGCGGCCGAACCAAAATTGATCCGGCTTGCGCATGTATCGTATATGACGTTGTCGTATTTTGCGTAGATTGCGAGAGAGAGCAGAAGGCACGATATACTGTGTGCCGTGTTACGGAGTAACTGGAAATGTCTCGGACCTGACGTCACAGTGGCCTGCGCGCTGACATACCATTGTGTGTGTGTAGCGCTCAGATCAAAAATAGACAAGATAAACTCTAGCAAGTGAGAAAACGTCCGCGAAATGAGATAGAATGATTGTTTACTATCCAACAACATATTATTGGTCCAACATCCGAAAATTTACTGGGTTTTGTTTACAAACATTGCGTCCCACTTCGTCCCGCACCCACAAATTTTTGTGTATTCTTATGTGTATATTGGACAAACAGTATTGTACTATGGGTATTGACCTTACCTATCTTTCTATTTTTCATCTGAGGTGTATCGTGAGTTACCCACAGAGTAGGGTTAATCCGGTTAAGAATTTAGAGTACTAATATATTAATCTAATAGCTTAATTAGATAAAGCTTAATTAACAATTTCCTTCGCCTTTCTTTGTATTTTATATGATTATGGGGTCGTTTTATCTTACTTATATCTTTAGACCAGCCTTCTTTTTTGGCCAAGCTATTTTTTTTGTTAATCTTAGTCAAAATTAAGTCCACAATTTATAAAAATCCACAATTTATAATTTACAGAACAAATATCGAAATATGTTTCTGTATGCTTAACCAAAGTTTATAGAATAAACTTTACAAGTTGTTATTTTCTATTGTTACTTAAAGCTTAAAGACATTTGTATCAATATTCGGCAAAATCTGTACTATGGTAACCATCTTGCTAGTCTAGTAGTCTCAAATAGAAGGCGATATATAATCCAGTCTAGTCACTATGTATTTAAAATACACAATTTCTTGCAAAAGATCTGACCGGCAAAAAACTTAAAAGTTAGGGTTATGACGACACCCCTAAAAGATAGCTTGCCTAAACACTCACAAGGGGTATTTTAGCGTTTATTTAATAAAGCCCAATTTTAGGGAGCGCTAGATTTGAATGACAAACCAGCGATTTATTTTGACTCTAGGATTTCGAGCAAAAAACCGTTGTAATCGTTGGAAAGATCAATTACTCAGGAACATGATACTTTTTAAATAAGCGCAATCAGCAACGGTTCAACCTAAGATACTCGGAATGTTCCAACGCATCCGAAACTGGGTCACCGTAACCTTCAGCGAAAAAGTGCCTCTGTACTCGGGCCTGCCATTCAAAAACTATAAATCCGAGATATACGCTTTCGCGGAATTTTCGCGGAGAAACTCAAAATCTACTTTTAGTAATAACAACTTTTAGTTATCAGACTAACGGTTTAAGCTACGTTAGTGCAATTCACACCTTTGATGACCTGGGGTAGTTTGCGCTACACTCGGAGAGGGTTCCGAAAGGACAATTAAATCTGCCATATATTGTTACACATTTCCGAAGTTTTTTGCGTCAGACTTTTTGCAGGAAAAAAGTACATAGTTACTGGACTATAATAGGCGACCTGCAAATATTTATCGCGAGCGCCTCCCTCGGTGAATCATGCAAGTTTTCACTAGACAACAAACTAGTTTGACGTTTGGTGTGGTGCTGTGCAAAGAAGGGAAAGTGTTGTGTATGAAAACATAAATATTTACAATAATTATTAGTGGAAATGGAAAGAAAAATAATATATTTTTGTTTCAAGCAAATTAGTTTCTTACATTTTTCCGCTGGGAGATAGAAAAGGGGAAGAATTGGTTAGTTCCCACTTTTGTTTAGCAACACTATAAAAATAAGTGTGTAATAAAATGCATGTAAAGAGTAAACATGATATGAAATTACCAGTCTTCACTTTACTTAACCAAATATCTCGTCTTGTCCTTTCATGGGGTCTGCTAGGAAGTGTAAAATTTCACAGTGCAGTCAGTTTTTTTTTACAGCCCACTACACAACAATTGTTTCCACAGTATAATGAACATTTATCCATACCGCAGCGGGGACAATTTCATAATATAAGAGTACATAATAATTATAGTCTACAAAACAAAACGTCTATTCTGTCAAATTACAAATTGACTATCAAGAACTTACTAGAAACGCCGTTGGGGGCGCTGGAGTAAAATTCGCAGGTCGCCCATAGTTACAGAGTACGTTTGAACTAAATTTAACATTCCTTGTTATAGGCACCCACACACTTTGGGATTTTGGAATATCTATTTCCTCTCTGCATGTTCATAAAAGAGGAATTTTTTTCCGCAAGTTGAACAACACATTCAACAATGGTCACAATAGTTAGGCCGTTAATAATATATTTATAAATAATAATATAATGATAATAATATAAGGTCGAAATAAAGATAATAAAATAATAAAGTTCAGTTCACTTAAACTGGAAAGATTATTTTTTTATTGTAACTCTTATGAGTACTTATATTGTCTATTATTTATTTATTTATTTATACTACATCCAGCAGGCAAAGCCCAATTACAGGAAGTTTATCCTTAAATTTAAAATTCAAAGTACTTAAAATACAGACTAAAGTAACAGATATATACCTAGAATAATAAATAAACTAAATTACAGAGGTAGCTATTAATTTTCAATTTAGAAGTAAGCTGGAAACCTTGTTTTTAAACTGTTTCTTGGTAAGATGGAATATATCAACATTTGCAATACTATTATGACTTCTACATATAGTGGTTAATGGGCAATTAAAATGATGGTAGGAATTGGGTATTGAAAATAAAATGTTTGTTGATTTCTAGATACTTGTCTAGGGACATTAAAATGAATAAGTACCAGTATTACAGGAGACTCTTTCAAATTGTGTACAATCTTAAACAAAAATAGTAAACCCATAATCTCGCGCCGCT
Organism: Tetropium fuscum; assembly: GCA_964058915.1. Taxonomy (NCBI): domain Eukaryota; kingdom Metazoa; phylum Arthropoda; class Insecta; order Coleoptera; family Cerambycidae; genus Tetropium; species Tetropium fuscum. The sequence goes on along the minus strand of CAXKVY010001191.1, from coordinate 36,994 downwards.
TACATAGTGAGAAAATGTCGAATTCATCTAATAAAAGTGATATTGGTAATTTCTTTCAGGATAAAAATTGTGTTTTTTGAAGAATAAATAAACTTAAATAGATTAGTAAATAAATTAGTTATATAGTTCGTATTTTTTATGTTGTATATCTTCTTTCTAGGTTGATATAGAAATAAATGGTGAACCGCAGGAAATCCATATGAAATTAGGGGAAAGTGGTGAGGCGTTTTTTGTAGAAGAATTAGAAGATGACGAACATGAAATACCCGAACATCTAGCTACCTCCCCTATACCTGTTTCTGAGTTTGAAAATCTGTTTAAGAGCCAAGTAAGTTTTTTCATATGTCCGTGTAAATTTTTTTCTAGCAAAGGTTTATAGGGTCGAAGGAGAAGTTTCCACTTAGACGAAATTACGAAATTGGACAACCAAGAAAATGACTATTCCAAACGTCGATACACAGCCGACAATGAAAGTAATAAAACCAGGGAAAGAAATTTCATAAAAAGACAAATTGTTCTCGGCAACATAGAGGTTGGTGAGAACTCCACTGAGGACATGACTCTCTCTCTGGCATCTAATAAGCACAGCAGTGAAGATTTGAGCAAGAGCAATAATGACATATCAGAAACAATTTTCAAGATGGACAGTTTGGATTTGGAGAGCAGTAAGGTAACTACTCACGATTATGAATTTAAGAGCCTTATAATATACTCAGTTAGTTGTGATGTCATATAGTTACGCAACCTACATAGTACTGTCATGACATGCCGGTTGCCTATGCCGGTTGCCTATGCAGGGCACTGGAACTTGCCCCTTAATGCATATTACTCCAGGAAATAGGGAATATTACCAGCATAGACCTATCACAAAGTAGTGACAAAGTCGTCGGCTTCTTTGATATTGTCATGGCAAACCTGAGTGGCCTTGAACGGCTCTTGGCGGTACCTTGGGTTACCTAATAAGAGATGGCTCGTTCTGCGGTGGTAACTTAATTATTTATTTAAATTTTATCTTGAATGTTTTCTATTTATGTTGTTTATACTTATGTTGCAGTAAAAAAGAAGTACTACCATATAATTAGTAATTATAAAATTTCCTTGCAATGTGTAATGGAACAGTTATTTTTGTGTGATAGAATACTAATAAAATTGCTGTTACCAATTACTTCAAAAACTTGTATTACTACGCACGACTTTTTTGGTATGTGGTTAATTATTTGCATTAGAGGTATGACAGAATATTAAAACAAATATGAATCTACAATAAATATTAAACATTGTAGGTATGTAGCGTTACAGCCGTGTGGCGCAATTTAAATTATATGTAAAATGTACCTACTTGGCACATTATTTTTTCATGGACAATGGAATTATAAGGAATATCGCAACTGTATAATTCTGTCATTTTGTATATTTCACATTCTATAATAGGAGCATTTACATGTATATCTCACTGCACAAATGCTTTTAACTTTTTTATCGCTCATTTTAAATCGCTGAATAATCACAACAAACAATGGCTGACGGTTGAGAAATGGAAAATGATAGTTAACTGAGTTAACCAACTAAAGCCACCAGGCGGTGAATGTCCTGAGTACAGCTTTTGAAATTAGGGTATTTGTAACTACTTTGTGATAGGTATACACTGATATTACCTGGAAAAAATAGGAGGATTTCGTTTTATAAGTTTGCCTTATGTATAAGTATAAGTTTAATTTTTCACTTATCACCAAAATTTCCTTAAAATGGTGCCAAAAACGAGTATTTCCACAACTATTTTATTTTTGTTAATTTGAGAAAAAACATTGTCGCTAAATTCACTAAGTGGCATATATCAATTTTGTATACTTTTCAGGAGAGCATTTAAAAGTTTCTCCCAAAATTCAATTGCCTGTAACTTTTTAACGTATTCTTGAAATTTGACTATACGTGCACAACAAATCTATCAAAAATAAGTTATTCTACACATAATTAGTCACATTATATATAATTGTGTTTTGAAAACGATATTAAGAAAAAAATCATATTCGCTGTTTAGTGAATTTCTTAAATTTAATCAATTAAAATCACACCAATTAAAGTCACCAAATAAAACTCACATACGTCTGTTTGACTTTATTTGTGAAACAGTTATATAGGCCAAAATATCAATAGTTATTTTTAAGTATAGTATCTTTATTATGGTATAGAAAAATAATAAAGCCAGTGCTAAAATTTATACCTAGGTATATTATACATGTGGAATATTTTTAAAGAAATCCTTGTATTCTTGAATATGAATAACAGATGTATTTCCTTCGCAAAGTGAAACAAGTGAAGCATATTTTTTTTGGGCAATTTTTGTAGCTGTTTATTTAATCTTTGAAGAGCTATGTCTTCTAAATCAACATTTCGCGGTAAAACAATGCATTATTTAGGTCATTTTTATCCACTTTGATGTTGAGTATTTTTGTCTAGTTAATGACATCTCCTTGCTCGCTATTGCGAACTGAAAGAATCCGCAAAGTTTGAGACACCAATTTAAAGTCGTAGAAATCAGAAAAATTCATCTGAATTACTATATAAGGATGTTTCACTCGGGCCAATTGTATTATCGGGATAAGTTGGCTTGGTATGAAAATATATCCAGCTCTTGTTATTGCTGTGGTCAGTAGCGTAACCAGACTTGGATTTTGGGGGGGACACACAACAAATCTATACAGTGGCAGCCGCGATGAAAAAATAGCGCCGCAGGCGAAAATTTTCAAGTTCACGCATTATCCTGGCACTTCAGAACTTTAATGTAAAATCCGTTTATATAAAAATAAAGATTCTTACAAGAATTTTTTTTTGATATTTAATACCATCTTGAAATAAATGCAGGACATTTAGTATTGTCATTTTTCCTGTTATAATTTTTAAACTAGGCTAGCTTTTTTAATTACATACCTTTACGGCAGCGTCAGCAGCATCCTCTTTCACCCTGAAACGCACCGCAAGCCTCCATAAACTCTTTTCGAATGGGGATTGACTGTACAAATGCACCTACAGTAAAGGTGCCACTGATATCTTATAAAAATTATATATTTACGAAATGTAACATTATTTCAACAAGATTCATATTTTATGACAAAAATACCTCTCAAATTTTGAAACAAAATTAAAATTGAAATCCGGGGGGGGGCACGTGCCCCTAATGCCCCCCCCCCTAGTTACGCGCCTGGCTGTGGTAATAGTGCTGTGGGCAGTCTCCCTCGTTTTGTCCATGGCAGGTTTCAAAAAAATAATGTTATGGAATAATGGGTTATGGATTTTACACTTTTAGACTCTCTCAAGAAACATAAATACATGGAAGGAACAATAGAATTCTTATTTTGGCCATAACAACATCAGAGAATAACTCAATTTGTTCTACTCCCTCCGAGTCTCACTTCTTCAAAAACTGGTAAATGCATGCGGCTATTTCAGAAGAACCGCGTTTACTAATTGTCTCGTTCTATGTGAAGCAGTAACAATCTCTTGTAGCTAAATTGTATATGGTGAAATTATAAAATGCTAGACGTTGTTTATAGAATAACGCACTCTTTTTGCAAATTGGCAAGTGAATGACTTGTTGTAAGTCGAAAACTGCACTCACTAATTTGTTATTACTTAATGCCCTTTTTTTACTCTCAGACTTTATCTCTCTGACCTTTATCTTTTCACTATCATGTTGTTGATAAAGATGATTGATTCACTATCATGTTGTTGTCGGAGATTATCTTTAACCTCATCAGATTTGGAGGTTTTACAAAGGGTTTTACACTGATCTTTCTTAGGTCGGTGAAAGGATAAGTTTAAGCTTTTAAATATTTTTCTATACGAAAATACACTAGCGACATCTTTTCCACGGTTGATATCCAAATACAAAGAATACATTTTTGGAATAGTTAACACAGGATTCGAATACTCTCTAGTAGTCGTTTTTCTGCAATAATGAGACTCTACTCTCGGAAATAAATTAATATGAACCTTGACACTTTCAGACAGTCGCATATCCCGATCTTTTTGAATATTTTTCCTACCACCTCTCTTTTCTCCTTCGACGATCCCAGTTGTCTGAAATTTCCATAAAGATGTCCATAACATTTTTTCTGAGATGCTCAGTGTGTATAGGAAAAGTATTTTGCACACTGAGACTGGTTCACCAAAAAATGGAAGGAAGTAGCATGTTTCTTTTGTTTTCGCGAAATATCTTTATGGCTCTTCTTGGGTGCACTTATTTTCATATACCTGTACAAACATATTCTCGTTACTGTTGTAAGTTCCAAGGCCAAATATGGCATTTTTTATCAAATTTTTTGCAGTAACTGCTTTGGCATGAAATATTAACCATTTTTGGAGGAACTAGGTTCATTGTATTGGGAATTATATAGCTAGCTCCTTCCAACTTTTTCGTTTTGGCATGCTTTTCTAAGGAAAATTTACTAACCGTCTTGACCTTCTTGAGCGAATATCATATTCGCCACTTTGTAGTGTTTCCTCTAACGTCTCATTTTATGTACGCCAGAATGAAAATGTATTGTAGATAATTTATTAACTGAAGTACAGATACACTTAGAGAGCATATAAATAGAGTGTTCACTATCGCATAGCCCCAAAATGATAAAATGCCATTTTTGTCATATACAGTGAATTAATTCTCTTAGTGAATTCGGCGACGAGATGATCACTATAAATTGATCAGAGGAAGCCAGAAAAAGCTAAACTTGAGAGTTAATTTCAAATTTCAATTTACAAAAATTTTAGGATAAAGTTTGAAACTGCTCGTAAACCGGTAAGGAAATGATTAAAATATTTTAAATTGAAAGTTGCAAGGTTTACTTCAAGTCTTTCACTTCACCTAATTTTTCACTATTAAGTTAATACATCCGGTGTCGTATTACAGCTGTTGAAGGACCAGCCTCATCACAGGCCTTAGTTTCTGAGCTACAATCACTTTTATCAGCTTGTGAAACACGAAAAAAAAACGTCACGATACTTAAAGAAAAAATATCCATTGTACCTATTTTTTTTTCTTTCCCTGATGTCTTCGTCTGGAGCAATTTTACAGGTGTTGTTGTTGCATTTGAGGCACATCACTGAGCATTACAGCCTGCTTTTCCGGCAGCCGCATGCTGCTCGGCAACCTTTCTTGCATTTGCAAGATATGAGCCTGACTTGTTATGACTATGATATGACTTAGCCCTTAACGTCTTCCATCATCACTTTTCTTTTCTCTACTTTCTATTGCACGTATCAAACAAACTTTTGGTCAACAGATAACGCTTTTCTCTTACTGGACATCTTGACAATTTCAAAGTTGATCTACAGATGTATCTACGATAGGTGCCTAGTGTGTTTAGTAACAGAGAACTAAATTTCCTAGAGACAATGCAATCCATGAGTAATGGCCCACGTGTTCGCAGGTGTCTTTCTTAGTCTTCCTTAGAAATTTCAAGATCTAGTTTCACAAAGATCTAGTAGAATTTTTTGTAAGCTGATTATAAAAACAATTACACTGTTAAATAGGTCTATAAATATTTGCTGACGTCTAAATATGAACATATTTCTTCGTAATAGAGAATGGCTGTTGCACTATAAAGAATGTATTAATGTATGGGTTTTGAGGTAAACCAACCAAATTGTACAAATTTCTATGTTATAGGAAGTTTTTCGTTATAACGAATGACGTTACAAAGAGTATACACTGCATTACCATATTACATCAACAATAGTTTTTCTAATATGTTGCATATTGTATATAATTAAATGAAATTCTACGCTTTGTTAAACTTTCAAAAATATAGCCTTAAATAAACATATGCATTAAGGGGAAGTCAATGCCCTGCCTAGGCAATCGGCTTGCCACAAAGTACTACATAGGTTGCGTAGTACTAATGCGGTCTATTTCCTACGCCCTTTAGATTGATCATGCCAAGGCCGAGGATGTAGCTACCACACCTACTCCAGCCCAAAAGATAGTTGATGACCCACCTAGTGATAGTAAAAGTGGTAAAAAACGGCGGAAACGAGTTCGGAGAAAGAATGCTCCTAGAAAATCGAATAGCATTAACCAACTCACTCCTAGTCAAACATCTGACAATTTAGAAAATAACGACACTATCACTGATAGAAGTTCATTAGACAGCAACTCTTCCGATCCAGAATTAAAAAATATACAACAGTAATAAAATGACTTTATTTAGGTACTTTAATATGACTTTATAGCATTCTGTTTCAGAAAAATGACTGAGGAATCAAAAGACACTTCAAACATAAAAAAGATTGATGCAGACTTCCATTTCTTTAGCGACACTGAATTGACTGCAAATGGCAGTGTTGACTCAAGAGCTGGTTCTCCGGTTAACATTGAAACTGTACAGTCTGATTCGGAATTTGAGGTGAAGTTTCGTAAAGGTAACCAAAAAAGTATTTATTGCCCCCCACAGAAGTCCTTATAAATACTAAATCATTAATTTTATAGGCGAACAAAGCGAAGGAGCAAAGAGTTGGGAATGGGGCGGTTTTCCAAGTGTATCTCAAACGACTACGCCTGTAGGCGAGAATCTTCAGCAAGAGGAACATAAGTCTATGCTGAGCGGCATGTTTTCCTTCATGAAACAGAAACATAATGCTCAAAGTCACTTGGAAGGGGGGATGTATTTGTCGGAAATAACCTCGGGGCATGTTGCCCAAGACGTGGCTGAAATTTATTTCAACAAATCCACTGACAAAGCAGGTAATTTTTTATGGGACTATATTATTTTGCTTAGCATTTTAGTGCCTACTGAAATTGTATTAGTATTGTAGGGGCTGCCTTTTAAAACCTTTCTCTTAATAATAATTATGAATGTTAGGAAATAATGATTTGCAAATAATTGGTGCCAGAACTTATTATTATCGCCGCACTCTCCTGAATATTATCATAGAGTGCATTTTTCTAAAATGTACATAGGCAATAAACTGACGCAGTAACCCTATTTGATTCAACTCGGCAAAAGTAGGCGTGATTTAACGATATTTACCACTATTTTGTGGAAGCTTTAAAAAATGGGATTTGAATGGTAGAAGAGCTCGGACAATCAGCTGGTTTTGCTTGAATCTTATGACGTCCGACTGAAACGAATCGAAATTATAAAAAAAAAAAACATTTAGAAAAGAATAAAGAAACATTATTTATATAGACAAGACCTATATTCATTCGTACTCTTACCTATATGCATATTCTTACACACAGAAAAAGCATTGGTGTGACAAAGAAAAAACTTTCTAAATGCCTCAATTTCAAATGGGAAAAGAGTGGTCATAGGTCATGCCAGTGGGAAGAACGGTTTTGTCAAAGACAATGTGTCTTATCACAATGTTATTGATGAAGGGAACCCATAACTTCTTCACAAAAAGATGAATACATTTCCTTTCTAAATAAAAAAAATATCCCACATGATTCTATGAAAACAAAAACAGATAAATTGGTAGGAGAATATAAAACAAAACATCCGGATTACCATATGGACAAACTACTAAAACAACCTGAAATATTGCAATTGCCTCCTTATAGTCCTGCATTCAACCCTATTGAAAATGTATGCGGTATAGTCAAGTGGTGTCTTCAGAAGTGCAGTACTTGTGTCAAAGTAAATCAACATTGAAAAAAAATTATAGAAATTTAGCATATTTTTGGCATTTCATGGTCATTGTTTGTTAATATATTATTACTTGGATGATTTTCATTGTTTTTATTTTTTGTTGAGAAATTTTTTCTTTATTTTGGAATATATATTTATTTTATTTTTTCGTTTTCAAATTGTGAAGGCGATTTAGCTGTTGTGTACATATTTATTTTTGTTTCTTGTGGGAAATTTGGCTTTGGGTGGTTTGCAAACCCACTAAAAAATGGGAACTCGCCAAAAGCAATACTTCATGAGTCTTGCTTGTGGAAACTTATATTCAATATCAGCTGTGGTATTTAAAATATGCATATAAAAACCTTCTACTTTCGACCCCATAAAAAAAAAAGGCTACGCTCATGACGAGCGTTGCCGTTTGCTGTTTTGCCAGTATACTTACTTCGCGCAGCTTTATGGCTCCGCCCATGTGCATTTTTGAAAAATGGACTCTAATTTCAAAATATGAATATATCATAACATTTTTGTAATATATTCATAGTGTTAGTTAAGGTATATTAGTTTCCTTTTTAGATTGTAGTGAGAGGTCGGTTACTTTAATGTTGTCAAGTTTTTCTATTTTCTGGTTGTCACTCGTGTCACTCTCTAGACCCAAAAATTGCACAAAATGATAGGCACTCGTGTCATAGAATACATGAGATGCTTTATTTTGATATTTAATATATTTGGTTTTTCCTTAATATTTAATCATGCATTACATAAAAGGTTACAATTCAAAGGTTATAAACATCCAGCTCTCAGGAAGTAATTAATTTGTGTAAGTAACTGTTTTTTAAGTAAATTTTTTAAAAGGAACAATTTGAAGAGCTTCAAAATAGGATGCAAGAAACTAAGATAAAGGTTCTGTAAATTTACTCTTAATTTTTTACTGCAAATATGTTGACAATGAGTGAAAAAATATTTTCTTTTTGAATAGAATTTTTAGGGTTTGTTCGGTAATTTGCTCTGGAAATTTACTTAAACAAATATCATGACTCAACTATTGTCATGCCATTAATAGCCCTATCATATTAGCATAATTTGAGAAAAAAATTATAACGTTTTGCCATTTGGGCATTATACTGGCCAAAAAACCACCCCAAACGTGAATTCTGGCGTTTTTGTGTTTTTCTTGAAAACGGTCGACCTCAGAAAAAAATGTATACTCACTAAAAATATCCCTTATGAAATTTACAAATAAGTTTCTATACTCTGATTCCAATTGGTCCAGTAGTTTTTGAGCTATGGGCAATTAAATAGAGGGGTTGCGGTAGCCCAATGTGCGCTTGGGGATTAAGTCTTACTTTGGCGGGTATAATCCCCAAATGGCAAAACGTTATAATTTATTTTTTTCTATACTCCAATTTATTGTCTAATATGCTTGGGCTATAATTTTGCTAAGTATATACGAGTAGGTATGTCAATGTTTTATGCAGATGTAGCCTGTAAATTACCGCGGTGCGCTGCGGTGTCGCGAAATAATAATATGCCGCCCCCTCTCCCGCACAAGTCTCTCACTTCTGGGCTAACCGTTACGGTTAGCATAAGGGGTAGAGATATTATTAAGTTGAGTAAATATATGTCAAATAACAATGAAGCAACGATTAAGAATACGTTTAATTTAGCTGAATTTGGTGGTTAGCTGCATCGTACGTGATATAACATAGCGGCATCATGGACATTCCTGTTGTCTTTTGATTGTCTTTTATTCTATATAGGAAAACATTGTGGGGTAATTTTCGTGTTAATAAAATACTGATAAAAAGTCACAAGAGATAATATTGGAGGAAAGTATCTGACTTGTATACCACGTGACAAAAACTGAATAGGGAAAGTTTTTAGATCAGGTTGAGAATTTTACTTCGAAAAAGAGGTTAAAACCAACAACTTTGACTTTACTAAATCCAACAACTTTATCAAAATATAGTGAAAATACGTATTTTTCTTATCGCAATACATTAGCAAATTACTTGATAAAATTTATTTGCTCACTATAAGCTAATAAAAATATATTTCAGTAACCAAAATTCACACATTGTGTTCAGTATTCAGTAGATATTATGTACTGTAAATATAGTAAATGAATAATAACGATAACATAAAAATTATCGTAACATAAAATTTTAAATTACAATTATGTAGAATCATAAAACCAGTATGATTGATAATATTAAGACGGGGATTAAGGCGGCAAAACAACATAATTGGACATTATCTTTTCTAATTGTGACATGTAAAGTGACACTTTTCAAAACCCTTTGACGTTAGGAAACGTCTTACTTTTCACAACCAGTTACGAAAAGTAAAATATTACGCAACTGGTTTTGTAATAGCTATTTATGTAACCAGTTGGGAAAAGTATTATGTATTTTATGTAACGAACAGATTTCTGCGGAACGAGCACTAACGAATTCCACAAAAGCTGTCGTTCCACAGAAATCTGCTGGTTAGAAAAAATAAACACTTTTATGCACCAGTTTTTGAGACACCCTGTATATGTGCAACTAATTTTAAAATGTGCCTTCTTTAACCTTATTTTCATTCCGCTAATGAGATTTGTTGTCTAGATGGGGATAAAGACTGGCTAACTGGTTATGCTAAAGCCTTTTTATCCTAGAGTTATCCTAGATGGCCAGGATAAATTCTACTTAACTTCCATATTAATAAGTATTATTAATTCTCCACTGTGTGTGCCAAAGTAAAATACGATATATACCTTCTCAATGTCTCAATTTTAGCTAAAACTCGGCTAAAACACCATACTCGACTAAAAAACGGTTGACTAAAAGGCTTCACACGTCCAAGGGTTGACTCACAGAGCACCAACCATCACCTGCCAGGGCCCACCGATTCGCCGTTTTTTTCACACTAACATATATCAGGTAATCAGAAGCTTTGTATTTGTTTGGTTACCGTAGCAATAGAGACGATTTTCGGAATTTATCTCTCTCCTTACAAGCAGGAGGATAATTACAGATGATTACAGTGGAATTTTTTTGACAGACAAAATGTCAAAACTGAAATTTTCTTACCGAATCCACCTTATTGAATTAATAACCGGAAAATTTTATTAGTGCATCATTTTTTTACGAAAATTGATGTACAAAAAAAATTCCGTAATATTTCAATCACTAGTGAGATCATTGATGACAATAAGTCTTACAATAATTGCTATACTCTTGGTCAGTCAAGGAAACCTAACTAAATTGACACCTTAGCGTGTGTGTGTTTGGATAAAATGGCTTTGGCATAACCAGTTAGCCAGTCTTTATCCCCATCTAGGCAATAAATCTCATTAGCGGAATGTAAATTAAGTTAAAGAAGGCACATTTTAAAATTAGTTGTACATATACAGGTTGTCTTAAAAAAGCCTGGTACATAAAAGTGTTTATTCTTTCTAACGGTCAGCGACAGGCTACATTAAGCCTTAAATAAACAGTGGATAATGATCAAATAATTGAAAAACAAAATTTGTGGTTATGTAGACTCCAAAGAGAACCTATACATCAGCATTTTTTGAAGCACCATCTATATGTTCTAATTTTAAAATGTGGCGTATTTAACAAAATTGACATTCCATTAATCAGATTTTTTGTGTAGCGTACTGGCTGACTTTCTGTTTAAATATGTACATAATATAATGTTTTTCACACATTAGCTAATGCAGACGTTTCCAATTTTCTTTTCAAATTTTAAAGTAGTTTTTAATTTAGTTTTTAAATGCACCCCTTTTTGTTGATTATTATTAGTGCCATACGGTAGTGCTTCATGCATATTTTGTAATGTAATATGTGTTATATAATATAAATTTAGACGTCGACATGGATTGTGAATCAGGAAATGGACCTTCGTTGACTCAGAGTCCCAACAGTGCTGAAGGTTGCAAAAGTATCGACTCTGATTTCGAGGAACAAACCAAACTGTGAGTACAATCCCCAATTTTCTTATGAAACAACACAAAAAAAAGAATATTGTGACAATTTACCAGATGTTTGTAAAACAGCCCATATAGGGTACAAAATTTCAAAAAAAAAAAGGACAGACCAAAGAACAACTTCAAATCATGTATTTTTGTTTAATTTTTACTATTTCTTGTTTAAATTATTGTATATTAGGATATATTAATAAATTATTATCATTACTAAATAAATAAAATATTATTTATAGTAATCAAGTTTACTCGCAAGATATTTCACTGTCTCTTTGCGGCTGGGATCCAGAGCCAACACCTGAAAGATTGTTAGAGAATGTACTAAAATTTAGTGATCTCTGTAATAATCCCGTTATATTGGAAAACCCCAATCTTGTTGTAAGAATTAAGGAGAAATACTATACTTGGAAAGTAGCAGGTCCAATAATAGCCAGTATAATGATCTATGGAAGACCGCTTGTACAAGTATGTGATTGCTTTATTCCATACCCGTACAATTCTACCGTGCATCTTTTTTAGTCCTCTGTCGACCAGTTATGCAATATGCATATGCCCACAGTTCCGGATTCTCAGGGCAACAAAGAAGGACCCAAGCAGCAAGAAGCCAGATATTCTTGGTGGAGTTGGAGGCGAGGTAGAATATCAAGGGAAAATACCCCTGCTCTAGAAAATTCCGCTGAAACTAATAAGACTGCCAATGCCAAAGATGCAACTGTTGAACAAATATCAGAACGTTTGAATGTGAAGGAGGCTAGTGGTAAGTTGTTTTTGATACTATTTCTAACTTCTAACTAAAACAAACGGTTGTTTACATTCTAGGTACAGAAAACATGTCTATTCCAGCTGAAAGCACAGCGGATAAAGATGAGTCTAATGTATCACTTGCTCCATTAAGCATTGGACCAGAAAAATGCAGGAAGACATTGAGGTTGAGTTCCAAACAAATAGTAAGTATTTTTCAGATATTTATATATAATATTTTTTTATTTATTTCATTGGTCGATGCGTCAGTAACCCGTTAACAAATTTTAGTATGTTTCTACATTTTCGTCTATTCATAAAATTTTAGAAAATCTAGAAAATCATCAGAAAGACAATGTGTACACAGTGTATTCTGCGCATTGTCTTTCTTTCATTTATTTTTTTATAAACTAATATATTTCTGATATTTTTTGTGTGTCTGTGTTTTGTACATGGTTTTTGGTTTACTGTAACAACTTGACATTTCAGGACGTTAACCTGAAATTCAGTATGATTTACAGTCAGTCAGTTTTACAGTACAATCAGTTTAGTACTTTCATGCCTAAACTTGACTTGGCAACACTGGTCACAAGTTCACTGTCAGGATTGAATATGTCAAGTACACTCCAAATCTTAAAATAAGTCACTCACGTCACAAATTTATTTTTGTTACAACATTGTTCAAGGGTTCTTTGTTAAAAAATAATAAAACAAGAGAGACAACACAACGAAGTTATTAAGTCCACGTAGTTGTAATCCTTAATTTAATTTTAGCATTATGCTATTCATGAAATTGTCTTACCAAATACCATTCGAGCTTAGATTTTGAGCCTGGTATTTTTTTATGTTTGTTTTCTCGTACTTACCCACCACTTCTGTCCTGCAATGTTCAAGGCTCCTCTTGGTTGACCCTCACATCCAGTGGTGCGAATGTGCGTGGTTATCAACACACAATATAATATTTTAATATATAATATTTTTATGCGTGTAATTTGTATGTAATGCATAAATGTGTGGAATTTTTGTGAAAATTTTAAAAATCTGTATCTCGGAAACTATTGGGCTTACATTTGAAATTGTGGCAAATTTAGTTTACTTCAAAGAAGTATGAAAATGTTATTATTGAAAAAGTAGTCCTTCACGGTCAAAGTTGACAACAACTGAGAGAAGATAAAGAATTTTCTAGATTTTGGCAAAGTTGCATTTGGCTTCCGAAGTCGAAAACTTGGAATATTCACTGGGCTAACATCAGAATCTATACAACTCACCAAAAACATGATATTTTATGACAACAGAATTTTTCTGAGACTTTTGGATATTTGTATGTCAAATAATAAAAAATATATATCGAAATACTATTACTTCTTGTATTGTGGCTGTCAAAACTAAAGTTAGTCATATGCCGATACTTAAAGAAGTGGCGTGGTGCTTATCTCCTCCTAGTTTAAGGTTCTAACAAGATCTCATCCCTTGAGCATGAAACGGAATTTTTCGATTCTTGTGTATTTTTATTTTTATGTCATCTTTTGTAGGCATCATTAAACTTAAGAGATGGTGTAAATGAAGTGGAATTCAGTGTAACTACAGCTTACCAAGGTACTACAAGATGCCAATGTCATCTATACAAGTGGAAATGGGACGATAAAATAGTCATTTCAGATATCGATGGTACTATCACCAAGTAAGTAAATATATCTCCAACAATTTAGCTTAGGACACAAATAGTAATCTCTGACACTGTCATGTGTTCAATCAGAGCTGTGACTAGTACTCAGTAAAAGTACTGGGAGTATCCAGTAACGAGCAGCAATTTATTTAGTAGTACTTTTCAAAAGTACCTGAGTATTCAGTATTTTACTGCATGTAAGGAAATTTCAGTACCCAGCAAAAAAAATACATGTTTGTAACTACTCTCAGTATTCTAAATACTTTCCGTAATTTTAGGTACTTAGAGAACTTTTGATTGGTATTAATTTAAAAATCGTAATAATCAGTAATATAAAAATTCCCAGGGCAACAGCGGAGGAAGATGGGAGGATGCAATATTTAATAAATAGTTTTTTTATTCCTTTATTCATTTATTATTAGTAAATTATTTCTACGACCGTTCAAATATTTCAATAGTTAAAACTGAAACTGATCAGAAAAAGGTGACATTATATTTGGTGGTACATTTTCAACATCTTTGAAATTGAAAAAGCATCCTCTGTATTTTCAGCATCGGCTACCAATTCACAATTCTCGAAGTCCATAAACTCTAAGGCAGCATCATCAACCCAACTCTGAATGTATTTTGCTGATATTCCTAAATTAGTGTTTTTAAAAGCTCTAAACCGTCTAATTTTAAACCTTGGACATACCACTGCAGCTACAACAGGTCTCTTACATTGCAACATATGAACAAATCTTTTTTGTATGGACTCTAAAATATAACCTAGAGGTCTAGCCAACTGTTTAATATTCCCCGACAACTTTATTTTTCCAATTTGTTGTACATTGATACAATACTGGGAAGAAGATACCCATAAGATACCCATAAGGTCTCCTTGAAGAAAGTCAAGTGTTTCTGATAGATGCTTCATTATTCTTCCAAAAATGCAATGTCGCTATCTGTAAACACAGATTATTTGGTAATTTTACACAGGTAATTTTTCACATAGTTCTGGTAACTTATCTTTTGAAGACAATATTTTAAGTACAGCATCATATGTAGAATTCCATCGCGTCACACCAGGATAACTCAATGTGTGACCCAAACTTGCTGAATAATTTCTATGGCTTGGGTCTTCCTGCCCTTTTCCATAGATTTGAGCATTTAATAAATATTTGACAGTTTCTACTTCTAAGCGTATGGGAGCTTTGTAATGAATTGCTGTAATCCATAGTGGCAATTAAATTTATCGTATGTGATGAACATCGTATATGTTCTGACAAGAAATTATAAAATTTATCGATGAATCCGAGTCAAAGGATTCAGTGACACTCACAAAGTGGGGTGTTTCAAACTGATTATCTTCATCATCTAGTTTGTCACCTTCATCTTCAATACTTGAACTGTTACAAATTTCATCTAATATGATGCCAAACTCTTTAAATCATTTTATGAAATTGGAGCCCTTGTCTGTAACGGTTGCTATAATCTTTTTGTTATCTAAATCAAAACATTTATTAATATCATCTAAAAGTTCCGCAATTTTGTCACAAGAATGAGTTTCTGCGAATCTCCTACATACTAATGCAACTGAATGTCTATTCAAATCTTGTCTTATCCAATGACAAGTTACTCCCAAAAAAATTCCAATCAAGAAACGACCAATTAATCATATGAAGTTTTTCACACCAAAATTAAATTATTATGTCTATATTTTTAAGTAAAAGGATTCTATAAGTACACTACATGCAGTACTTTTTGACCTATAAATACTGGGAAAATGCCAAATTGTACTGAAAGTATTTTTTGAATTTTACAAGTAGTCAGTACTTATTTTAAGTAAAATACTTATTACAAGTTTGCAAAAAAGGGGTACCCAGTACTAATACTCTGTAGGAAAAGTACTAAATACTGTATCAACAGTACACTGTTTTTAAAAGTACTTACAGTAAAATACTTAAAGTACAAAAACTACTGATTGCATATTTGCAGAATTTTTTTGTACCGAGTACATCAGCTCTGGGTTAATTATCTAACATTGGCGTGGTTAATTAAATCTTTATTTTTAGGTCTGATGTTCTAGGCCATATTTTACCAATTGTGGGCAAAGATTGGGCTCAATCTGGTGTTGCTCAACTGTTTAATAAGATCAAAGATAATGGCTATAAATTATTATATCTTAGTGCTAGAGCTATTGGGCAAGCTCGAATAACTAGAGAATACCTGCGTTCTATCAAGCAGGGTGATCTCAGTATGCCTGATGGGCCTATTCTGCTCAATCCTACATCTTTGATCACCGCTTTTCACAGGTAATATTTCTAATGTACTAATTTATTTTTTTAATCTTTGGAAATAATAGTACTACTTATAATATAAAATATCCTCAGGACATAAATATTTTCAACATTAGACTAATCTTTAATATATATTTTTAGGGAAGTTATTGAAAAGAAGCCTGAACAGTTCAAAATATCTTGTATGTCTGATATTAAAGCTCTCTTTCCTACAGACTCTAATCCTTTCTATGCAGGATATGGCAATAGGATTAACGTAAGTATTTGCTTTTATTTTTTTAGTTGATAAACTATTTTTATTTTAAATATTAGTATTTTTTTTTCATTTTCTATATTTGATCGATACTGATATTTTGTTACGATCTCCAGTTTAAATTAAAGGTAGTTAATTGATTAATTGAAATCTGCGATCTGTTTCTTAGGATGTTTGGGCGTATAGAGCCGTTGGCATCCCCATAGTAAGAATATTCACCATAAATCCCAAGGGAGAATTAAAACATGAACTTACTCAGACTTTCCAGTCAAGGTGAGTCAGTTCTACAATTTTACTAAAGTATTGTGTCTTGTGATGTTATTATAAAAATATTTAATTACAAATTTTAAGTAGTGAATAGTTAGGTGCATGGTTTTTTTATTGTGATATATCAAACTTCGGTCCAGTCATCGGGGTCTAACTATAGACTAACAGGGAAAATCAGGGATTTTGACACTTTGCAGTCAAGCTCTATTAAGAAATTGCACAGATTTTATCCATGCATTTGCTGTAATTTAAAAATCAAGTCACAAATTAAAAATTAAATTGAAAATTGTTGCGGCTGTTCTAATCGCAAAAATAAAGATTAAAAATTCAAAAAGCACGTTATAAAGAGTAAGAAAGGAAAATAAATTTTTTTCAAATTTTTACCCATATATTTTACAAAATAAAATAATTGGTTCACACAGTTTTAAATATTATAACCGGTAGCAAAGCATTGGTTACATATATTCAGACGTCGATGCTCATGTTGGGCCACTTTCCTCATTGAGATTCTACTTTGAGGGTTCAACCTAATGGTAATTTGTTTATAACAACTATTAGAAACATAATATCATAATATTTTTTTTAAATTATTGTAAAATTAGGGCATTTTAACGTGAAATTTTTTTATTTTGCAAAATCGATTTATGTAAAAAATATTTTAGTCCAATCAATGAAGGAAAAATAGATCGATTAAATCGTGCATCTGAATTGTTGCATCGAGGCCTCAGGGGGTTCAAAGGTACTTTTTCCCAGTTTTTTACAATTATGTCGAAAAGTATTGGTGCTACCGAAAAAAAATCAATTAAAAAATTAATTTACATAAAATTCCCCACAAAATGACTTCTGTTCATTTTTATCGTAGGATCAATGATTTAAAAGATAACGGCGAATGGAAAATGAATATTTGGGAAATTTCCATTTTATCAAATTTATTCATCATGAAGACTTCTACTGTGTTATATAAAATATTTTTAACAAAAAAACAAACTACCAATAAAATCTATTCTAAAAAAATTAACTAAAAAGTAAATAACGTAATTATTTTTTACTTTTTAGTGCATTTTTTTAGAATAGATTTTGTTGATGTCGGTTTTGTTTTTTGTTAAAAATATTTTTTTTCTTATTTTTTAGTGCATTTTTTTATATATGTCAATATGCTCAGGGAGAATAATTATAAATAGTAGACTAAGTAGTCGTTTTCTATGAATGTGAGTTCTCTGTCAAAACTATGTCCCAGAAAACTGTCAACTGTCAAACTATGTCCCCTAAAAGTATCACTGTGAGAATGGTAGGTATTGATAGGATATTTAAGAATAAACTACCAATTAAATAAATCGTACATCATTCTGAAGAGCCTCAATAAAGGTGAAAGAACTTATACTCCACCTAAAAGTCTGGACTGATTTGTATGAAGATTAAGTTAATTCGAGAATGGTTTTCAGCTTCACAATGTGATCCGATAGAAAATATTTGTTTAATTAATTTAAATATCTCTAAATTAGGGTTGTGGCCAGCGCTTTCGCCATTTCTTCTGGTATATCTGGTGAGTTTCTCGGTATATCTTCGGAATCAAAGGTCCAATACCAATGAAATTAAAATGGGACCCTCTTGAAAACCTCCTTTTCCATAAAAAAAAAAATTTTATTTGATTTATAAATGACGGAGTCCTGACCGAACGTAACAAACATACGAAAAAAAAAATATACAGTCGAATTGAGAACCTCCTTTTTTGTAGTCAGTTGCAAAAGGAATTTACTGCTAAAATACTGTTTTGGTATAAATACCAGTAATCTCAGAACAAATGATAGAACTAAACTCAAAAATAAAAACTTTTATTGATGTGGTTAAACACGTAGTAAAATAGTAGGTTACCTATAACAAAAAAAGTATTACAAAACAGGAATATGTAACTTACGATTACAATAAATCATCCACAACAACCAGCAGAACAACGGCAAAATATGGTCTTCAAAATAAATTCAGAAGCTGTTGGTATCTTAGTTCTCATTGGGGTGAGCAATCCATCCTCTTCTCGACTCCCAACTCCAACGTTCTGGAGATAGCGAGTGATTGTCAAGCCACCTGTTGCTCTGGTCTGAGTGTTGCTCTGCTGAGCCTTTGGTGGGTGGAAGTGAAGAGATTATCTTTCACCTTGGTCGATGACTTGTTGTAATAATAATAATAAGATCTTGTAGCACTCGCTTCTGTACCTCTTGCAGCTGATATCTTGTTCTTTTCATCGTTAAGAAAATGATCCTGCTGAACAGTTGAGATCTAATGAGTTTTAATTGAACAAATTGACAGAATACCTAATTTTAGGAACATGTGCAGTGCATTTAATCTTATAAAATTCATAATAGACAATAATCTTTAATTTCCTGCCACATTTGCTCTTTTACAAATAATTATTACCATTCCAATGATTACGGCTGAAGCGGAAAGAAATTTCTCCACATTGAAGCGGATCAAAACTTTTTTACGAAGTCCTATGAACCAGGAAAGACTGATGGCCTTAGCAATGCTATCTATTGAAAAAGAAACTTATAGAAGATATGATAAACTTCAACGAAGTTGTTATTAATAAGTTTGCTGCAAAAAAGCAGAAGTATGGACTCTACGTTTAAGCATTGTACACGATAAATAATACCTCTATTAGGTAGGTACATTAAAATCAAAAGTTAATCTGTTTTTGATTGTGAACCCCTACCATTCTAGGCCACGAGCCGCCACTGGTTGGAAACTGCAATAATTCTGTGGGGAATTTTATATAGAATAATTTTTTATAACGTAATTGCAAAATACTGAGAAAAAATACCTTTCAGCACCCGCTTCCCCCCCTGGCACACCCATTCGTTGGGACTTGCAGGTTGTCCAGGACGCCCCCCTATGCCTAAGCAAAAATCCAGATTTACATAATTTAAACGATCTATTTATGACTAGACTATATGTGTCAAAATGTTTTTTTTTAATTGCACAATAGTGTGGCCATTCTTACTCTTTATAATACCCTTTATCTTTATTTTTACAGTTTGGACAGCAGAATGAATTTTTAATTAAATTATTAATTTGCGGCCTAACATAATTTTTTTCGCTGATTTTTAGGGGGATTTTAGGTGGGTGACACAGTCAGAAATGCCTGTCATGTCTGTTACCCATATATGAGTGTCATGGCCCCCTCAGAAATATGCATTATGATAATATATTTTACATTGTACAAATTAGACCATAAAAAGATCAAAAATGGATTTCGCAACAAGAACTTATAAGAAATAGTTATTACCTATATACATTTTTATAATAACTATTCTTAAAGGTGTAGTCTGCCATCTTTCAAAGGTTCCCAATTTGTTTCCGCGTAACCTCCCCTTTGTCTGGACTTCTTATTGAAATGTTATTTAATTTTTCAGTTACTCCGGCCAGTCAATGGTGGTCAATGACGTATTTCCCCCCCTAATATACAAAATTAAAACAGACCGTGACGATTACTATGACGATTCAGACTCTGAATCATCGTATATCGATTAAAATTAATTTTTACTATTTATACGTTAACTGAGACCAAACTGTGATGTTTTGTGGTATTAGGTATATTAGTAAATAATAGAGTATTTGTCGAAACAGTATAGTCTCTCTTTAGTATAATTAGTCGAATTTATTTTGTTTAGAAACATATGTGTTTTGTCCAGAGTGGCTGGTGTATGTTGCATGTCTGAGGTATCTTTGTTGTACTTGTGCCTTTTTATGCTGTCATCCATCCTGATTAACCAAACCTTTCATTGATACAGTGATGAATAATTTTCACAAGATAAATGAAAATTATTCACTACTGTACAAATATATTATAGCATGAGCTTTTTAGCAATGGGTAGTGAGATAAAATACATATGTAGATCTCTTTTCGGGACAGTAGTACTAGTACAAATTACATAATTATTTTATTTATCAATTTGAAGTAGTATTAAAGTAAACTCATCCCTTGTGCACTCCTCCTCGCCAACAATTTTGCCTGCAAGGTTGACCAGCATGTTGTTTTCAAATGGTAAGCAAGCAAAAACATGTGAATGATTTGTTTGTGCTTTTCAAGAAGTCACTCAATACTTTGACAGTTAGTTTAGGATATAACGATCAAATGCTATTAACTTAGTTTTAAAACACTTTTTATGGTTGAGAAAGGTTTATAAGTCATATGACTTGTATACACATTTTTTATAGTTTAATTTTTCGCATTCCTATTTCTAAATTAATGTGTTGTTTTAATTTTTTTTTTGTATATATATATATATATATATATATATATATATATATATATATATATATATATATATATATATATATATATATATATATATATATATATATATATATATATATATATATTTAAGGATACGTAAATTAAGTCAAAAAATAGAAAAAAAATAGCTAATAGTTTGCTAAAGTTCTGTAACATTTTATTTGATAACAGATCTATTATTTAGAAACATAGTTAATAATCCAAACAGAAAACAGATTATTTGGAAATAAGTTACGATGACCATTGGTTTATTTTTGATACAAAATGTTATAAATTTGGATACATATATTTGGAGACACTTATGTTAATCTGATATAATAAATAATTTCTGGGATTGAATTTAATAATTAGATGATTCATTTGATGACAAATATTTATTTTGGTGACAAAAAAAAAGGAATCCCGTGATTAATTAACAATGTATGTAGTAGTATGTAGTTAACTAACAATAATTTGCTTGTTCTATTATGTACTTGTTTATATTTTGTACAAATTTATTTAATTAGTAGATAGTATAATATAAATACAGTCGGGTCCGCTTATAAGATAGCGACATTTAAGTGTTTTAGTCGTCATAACTTGTTATGCTATATAGACCAGGGTCGATAATTTTTGAAACCAAAAAAAATAATAGTAGGATGAAACCCATTGGAAAAGGAAGAGAATATAACAAAAATTAAAGGAAAAATTATTTACGGGTGATCTGAGGTCGGGAAGTGGAGGCGGTGGGTTTTTAAAGGTAAAAAACGGTTTCTCTCGATTTCCGCCAAAACTACAAGTCCTATGGAAAAAAGTTAAATGGCAAAGTTGTAGGTAATAAGGTAATAAACAGATCTACAACTTTTATATTTACACTTTTTTCACATAACCTCAAATTTTTGTGAAAAATTCAAATAACCAAGTGTTTGGTTTTTTATTTTTATCTATTACAAAAAAAAATTTAAATAAATTTGGTGAAAACACCCTTTTATTTCCCTAACACACTGTAATTCTTTTGATTTAAAATAGTTATTTTTTTTACCTTATTTTGACTTAATATCGAAAAAGCACCCTAATTTTCAATAGCAAATTCCCGCATCAAAATATCTGCTTTTTTAAAAAAGTCGGTGGGCTTTTTGTTTGTTGTAATCTCTACTTTCTGATAGTGTAAAAAAATATACATTACTATGGTAAATGGTCTCAGAAAATGCAAAGAAACGAAAAGAACTCGAATCCGAAATTTTTTTTTAATCATTATGTACAATTTTGAGCTACTTATTAAAATTTACACTTTAATTATTCGAAAAACGTAAGATTCTATGTTACATTGATAAACAAAAAAATTTCAAATTGGAATATACTATATACTAGTATAATTAACAACCAATAACAAGTTAATAAAGTTAAATATTTAATAAGACATCTACAATATTTTGAGAAAATTTTAGAATCTTCTTTAAATTATATGCATAGATGCTTATTTATTGCTATTTTAAGATAAATTATATACCTGAGCGAACTACGGAAAATTTTAGCCCATCAAAACGTATTTATAAATATAAATCAAATCTATTTATAAATGTAAAAATGATAATATAACACTGAATCAATTAAGATTCTTCTCAAGGTTATGTGAAAAAAAATGTAAATACAAAAGTTGTGGATCTTTTTATTACCTACAACCCTGTCATTTAACTTTTTTCCATAGAACTTGTAGTTTTGCCGGAAATCGAGATAAACCGTTTTTACCCTTAAAACTTACCCCCTTCCAGTTCCCGACCTCAGATCGCCCAGAAATTATTTTTCCTTTTATTTTTGTTATATTCTCTTCCCTTTCCAATGGGTTTCATCCTACAATTTTTTTTTTACTTTTTATCATTTTCAAAGGCTGCAGCCCTGGTCATCTATCATATCCTGTAGGAGAAAGTCCTTTACGCTAGACAAAATAAAAATTATTGTTGCTATTTTGCACATCTAATTGCCATGTGTAAAAATGTATACAGCTTATCGAGTTCGACTGTTGAAAAATCCATGGAGAAGCTACAACTGTCTTCAGAAACAACAAGTGCCTGGCTCGATAATAGCTTCTATATAGAAACTTGAAAATCGTGGAATAAGAATAATACTTAAAATGCTTGATATGTTCCAATTGACATGCGTTGAAAAGATTTTATTATTTGCGCAGCGCAAATATGCAATAGTATATTTAACTACGCCTGAGTGGCTGCAAATTGCATTATTCACATCCACTTTTGTATGTTGATAGAAAATTATGAATATAGTAAAAAAAAAAATTCTGAATTGAATTGTCGTTAATTCAAAGGACCCCGCACGGAACATACGGAAAATGGCCCTCGGTGAAAATTTCTCATATTCCAGGATATTATCCAAAAATCGATGCTGATGAAAAGTCTCCATGGGCCCGAGGTCCGAAAAGGCGGTCCAACGGAATTTTTTCATACCTAAACTGATGAGTTGACACGAGCAAACGCACTCTGTCACAATCTGTCACTAGCAACAATCTATATTGTTGATAGATAAGGAAAAGTGTTGGATGTGTCCAGTTATAACTTCTTTCAATAAACTCGCGAGACAGTTTTGTCAAACTCAGTTCATGTGTGAAGGTTTATAATCAATGGAGTACCTTGTGCTACTATTCATACAGTACTTTGTGTTATTATATATGCAATACTCTGTACCATTATCGAAACCAGACAATGGCACAGAGATTGCGATGTTACGTGTGCAATTTACTTGGGGCGACTCTGCCACGAATAGGTGACGATGTTGATAAACAACAAATCGCGATTGCACGACGTACCACAAATTAATTGGATGTTCTCAATATTGAAAATAACCATTGAATTTGTTTTAACTGCAATTTATCTATAAATAATGAGATCCGGATAATTAGAGAGGATCCAACACATTTGAAATTGAATGTGTTAAATCAAAAGGGAGAGCATTCGTGTTTTATCTGCAATGCTCATGAGGAAGTTAGAAAAGTAGGCGTGGAAGCGAGAGTTAATGTTTTTGTACTTTGCAATATATATATTATGTTCCTGAAAAAGTTCGTTGTTGCGAACACCACCTTGATCAGAATGGCTTTATATTGAGACCTTTGATTTATGGTCTTACTTTCACGCACAGACCTTATGCAATATCCGGACCACAGCTGCAGCTACTCTTAGAACATCTGAGAAATCTGGCGATAACTGAGCCACGGCTCACGAATATAGACGTTTGAGTGATGAGGAATTCACTTGCCTGAATCCAATGAACAAACTCCAGTTTCAAGACCTATTCAATTATTATGAAGCAGTTCAAAATGCAACAGCCGCTGGTGACTTTTTCAGACGAATTAGCAAAAAAGACTTGTTTCGTTTTCTGTGCAAAATGAGTCATGGAGTCTCTGACGAGTTTCTAAAAGTAATATATAATTACAATACCAAACAAGCTATTATACGTGGTCAACGTCAATTTGATACAGAAGTGGCCAACACAAATCGTCTTTTCACTAAAGTAAGATGGATTGTGGAAGCGAGGAATGGGCACCTGAAATCCATGTTTAAGCATTTTGGTAATACTTTTAATATTCAGAACGTACGTCATCTAGGAGACGATTACAGAAAATGTGGCGCCATAATAAACAAGTATCACCCTCTGATCATAATGGAAAATGCTACTGCAGATGTAGCGAGAACGATGCTGCGTCGTGTGAATGCTGCTAATGATATTCGACTTCGTGTCAAAGTGAATAATCTCCGTAGAAGAAATGCTCAATGGGAGAGATTGGAACAGCAGGTACCTGATTTCCCTGAATTAGATTTGGAGTACTTGGAAAATTTGACAATCGGAGTGTATCAGGTTAACCTGGCAAGATCGTACATTCAAGATCACCTGGAAAGGGATGGCGATGATGCGCTGCAGATCGATACTGCATTAAATGATGAGAACTTCTTTATTAGGGTTAGTGTATTCGAGATTCTTTATTAGGGTTAGTGTATTCGAGATTCTGGCGCGCTATTCATCAAGTAAGTTACAACGATGCTGGAGAATTCGGTGACGACGATGATCCTATAACTGGATATTATTGCACATGCCAAGTTGGATCGAGAACACTTGGATCTTGTGCTCACGTAACTAGCGTTTTGTGGTACCTTGGATATGCTCGACCCGCCCTGAGATCAACGACCCCGATGCAACTCTGTTACAAACTACAATAAATGCAGGCCATCATCTTCAAATCGACAGGGTTGATTGATTGGAAAATAAAAATAATTTGATTTGATTTGAGAAGTATATACGAAGGTATAGAAAAGCTCCCCTCCCCTCCCCTCCCACTCCTTCGCTTTGTAAAAGCAAGGAGAGACACAGAGAAGATACTAGAGTATTATGTGTATTTATATATTACATTCTCGATATATACATATAGCATATTTGATTTGTACAGATGTATGATGGAATATTACAAGCGGAGGGTCCTAAAAGCAGTGCGTTTGTTCGTTTCAACTCATCAGCTTAGGTTTGAAAAAACTCCGTTGGATCGCATTTTCGGGCCTCGGGCCCATGGAGACTTTTGATCAGCATCGATTTATCCAAAAATCGAAATAATTCTATTATATCTAAAATAATTTTGTTACAGAATGGCTAGAATTTAAAAACCTCGTTACAAGCATTACACATTCCATCAATTTCAATGTATGAATGTACGATTGAGAAGGGAAAAAATTAGCTTTATGTCTTATTTTAAATATAGAGGAAAGTTAGAAAATCGGGAAAAACTTTATAAAGGCTTCTTGCATACGACAAGGTTCAGTAACAAATACACCATACACGGTAATCTTGGCGGCAACTCAGGTAACAATTAATTATTATATTGCTCCCGCAATATATAAATGTTACATACATTATATACATATTAGTTGTATATACATTCATTAGAAAGGAATAAATGGACATGTGAATATTTATAATATCTGGAATATATTCTACATGTCCATAAGAATGGTTTGGATATGAATGATTCCCTTTTCAGCCACTGTAGACGCTATGTTCGAAAAAATGTGAACTCCGCCTACTTGCACATAGCCCATTACTCCAGTCAATAGAGAATATTACCTGGAAAAAATAGATTTTTTATAAGCTTACCTTATGTTTTTTGGGTTGCTGATTCTGAATTTTTTCCTTCCCACCAAAATTTCCTTCCGGAATTACCGCAATTTTTGAAAAAATGGCAGCAAAAAACGAGTATTTTACAATTCTCTGAACCTCCATCCATTTTCATGAAAATTTGGAATTAAGCTCATCTTATCCTTAACTTCTTACGTGACATATTCCCAAATTGTGCTTTTTGCTTTTAAGGGGTAAAAACTACCCCTCCGTTAAAAAAAAATAGAAAAAATGCAAAAAGAAAAATATGTGTATTCTAACCCTGCCAAACTTTTGGATTACGTGAGTAATACTAAAATTAAGTAATTTGTAAAGGGATTCCGGTCAATATCCATTCTGGTGGGATTGGCGGGGGTTTTAACGGTCATTTTTTTCTACAAAATGTGAGTGGCCCACCGTTTTTGCATCGTATCTCGCTTAGTTATTATAAATCAATATTAAAGTAACCATGCTCATTTTCAAGGTCTTTCCAAGTACTACAAAAGATGTTCTATAAGTTTTTCTCGAAAAATACATTAGTTTTCCGTTATTTAACGTTTACTACTTCGAAAAAGTTGTTGCAAAAAAAAAGTCTTCTTCAACGAGTCATAACTCCCTTTATTTTGGACCTAACACATTCAAAAAAAAAGCAACTCTGGTTTCTTACAAGCTTCATTTTTGGTCTTTACAACTTTTTGGAGAGAATGCGTAGTTTTCGAGGTATTCGCGAAAAACCATCCAGAAACATACATTTTTAACGTTTTCAATCGCGAATAACTAAAAAAATATCGATATGTCAAAAAAACTGTAGATTATTTTTTACATAGAATTAATTTATCCTCTATCCATTTCCGGGGTTAGTTTGAGTGAAAAATTTCTACCCCCGAGAAGGGGTGGCATCCACCCTCAGGATAAAAACAAACAGCGGTGCAATGTCACTTTTGCTCATTGAGCCATCCCTGACCTACTCACTAAATTTCACGTCAATTGGTCGAGGTTCAAAGAATTCGGCGCGGAAAACCTTCAATGACTGCACTACCTGCCGCGCTGTGTCTCAGAGCGCCTTTGAGGCACATTGATCTGTCAAAAAAGCGTTTAAAAACCATTTTTTGTTTATTTTTTTGTATATTTAAGCCATTTTCCTATAAAAATTAACAAAAATTGAGTTAATTTGAAAAAAATCATTTTTGGCGCCATTTTTTTCATAATAGAGGTATTTCCATGGAGATTTTTTGGTGGGATGTGAAAAAATTAGAATCAGCGACCCAAAAAACATAAAGTTAACCTATAAAACTAAATCCTACTTTTTCCAGGTAAGCCATTTTTTAGTCTCTATTTACTGGAGTATTTTAAAAACTTCTGGCACAGTACACACTTAAGATTTTATAAGGTGAATATTTATAGTATCCAATCCTAAATAATTGTATATTTTTGCCACTATGGTCGCTTTGGAGTAAGACGACTAAATATAAGACTTGTAGTTGTCCTTGATGAATAAAATTCTTTTCTATTCTAAATCCTTGACTATTTGACGACAGCCTACTTGACTATTTTACAGATAATAACATTTAGTGAATTTATTTGAAATGGGATGTGTATAATTTACTTTTTTTATGATCAAACTATCAATTTTGCGCAGGAAACACGAGAGATAAACGTTACGGGTTGAAGAAATGTTTATAAATATAAATATACAGGGTGATTCGTGGACCGATAGACAAGCTTTCAGATTTGATTGATAGTAGAAACCAAGGACAATGATCACTTCTATGATCGTGCTATCGTAAAATTCAATGATTGTGCTAATTTTACTGCACTTTCCTTTAATTTTTATATCTCCGTAACTACTCAGAATTAAAAATTCGTTTAGATCTTTTCTGAATCTACTTAGGGAACTCTCATTCAGTAATTTTTTTTGTTTTAAATAAACTCTAAAGTTGGTTTTCACTTTATTTTACAGTTTTTTTTGTGCTATTTTTAGCACATCTGTCGAGTATAATGCAGTCGGGAGACGGCAGATGGCAGACGAGTATAATGCAGTCTTATTTAAGCACTACTTCATCAGCTAATGACTGAATGCTACTTTGGTTGATGTAGAAATTCTGGACTGTTTTACCGTGGTCGATGCATTTTCGCAAACGTTTCGCCATTCTTATCAGATGGCATCTTCAGTGCTTCACGTTCTGTGAACAAGGGGACGACAACCCAGAAATTCTACATCAACCAATGGATACCGGCCGTGAAAGCCTGCGAACTACTGAATGCTACTTTGTTGCAATAGGATGCATAGATTTGATTTTTTTTTACTTTGAAGTACTTAGTGGAGGTGAAGTTTTTCTTACAATATCTCAAAATCTGTTTGCTTTCGGACAGCTGTCTCTACTATCACATGTGAAAGTTTCTCTATCGATCCAACAATCACTTTGTATAACAAATTTTTAAATAAAGAAATATCTACATATTAAAAATAGGGGTTGATTTTTTTCCCCTTGTAACGATAAAAAAAGGCCAATGAGCTTATATGGCAATTATTTGGTAGCCTCATGGTATGCTACGTTAACTGTACTTTGTTTATCCTCATTTAAGCTAAAATAAATTATGTTTCTGTTTCAGCTATACCAACATGAGCGTCATAGTAGATCAATTGTACCCTTCACGCTTGGAGGCAGCTAACGATTATTCCCAGAATATTTTCTGGAGAGATCCTATTCCTATCATTGAAGAGTTACCAGAACCAGCTTAATTTCAGTACTAACTAGTTATCTTGCATTTATATGAATTAGAGTATTTAGATATAATGATACTCTCAGCTATAGCTTTTTATGTAAACTTGACATTTTATGGCAACAAATATATAAGGGAAGACTATTGTAGATTTTAAATGATGTGATTTTTTTCTATGATATACACCAAAAATTGCCGATTTTGCATAGTACAATTTAAATGAATATTTACTGAATTCTTAGAAATAAATAAAAGGTCCTAGCTTTGCTCCTTTGCAAATTATAATATAATTGTAAAAAACTAACTTGTTTTGATATGGTTCATATTGAAACACATTTAAATTTTTACATTCTTAACTTCTTAATTATAACTTTCCCAAAGATCATGTTGAACTTGGTTGTAATCGTGACTCATTTTGTATTTTCATGTTCTGTATATTTTTGGTGTATATATTCTGCATACGAAAGCTATATTAATCCGCTAGATGTCTGTTTTAGCCTGTATGCCGTGTTATTTTTTTACTTAATACAAAAAATTTAAGCTGTTGGTATTGTGATAATTGAACTGCCAACAGTTTATTCCCTAGTTGTTTATAAATAATTTAAGAAAATTATAATTTCTAAATATTTTTTGTAATATTCTTTGAATTATTCAGAACGTGATAATTTTGGTGATTTTTTAGGGAACATTTATTTTTCTGTGAAACTTTTTTTAGAATTTAAATTATTGCATAAATGTGAATTAATTTATTAAAGAATGCATTTAGGAAATCAGAAACAGAGCCATTTTTGTGAAATCCTTCAATCCTAATCATTTCACAGTGGCACACGATTTTGCTGTACAACCAGACAGAACAGCTGTGGCACAGTATAATATATAATCTGAACAGTAAAGGCACGCCTTTAATATACCGTAAAATGCCGTCCTGTTTTGCAGGCGGTCGTGAAACAACATCGTACGCGTGCACCTACCGTTTACAAGGGTGGTTAACAGTCTTACTCACCTTGCTGTTGTTTATACCAAAGTCTCTTAACGTACTGCAGATACCCCATACCTGACCAGCTCGCTGGGTGAGTATCTCGGTGATGAAGTGGGGAAGTGTCAGCAGAGGAGGGATTTATCTCCGTATCTAGAGCGACTTATTGTATATCTTTAGACTTTGCTTGTGGCAATATCACTTCCCACATTTAATCCATGTTAACGTTTTGACTGTGTAAATCATGCACTACTGCTAAAAACTAGATTTGGCTGAGTTACGGGGAGCCATTAAATTAATAGCTACTTCTTATTTCAGCAATATATTTATTTTAATAATAATGGACCTTTTCACAATTTTTTCTGTCGAATACGATTTTTATTGAATTTTTTTTCCAAGTGTGGAAATAAAGTCTGCGCTTATACATAACGTCACTAATCCTTAGTGACGTCACAGAGCCTACGAGATTGAACATGACACAAAGGTGTATTAGTACTATACGCCAAAGTTGGTTCCCTGCTTTTTGACAGTTGACGTTGAAATTGACTTTGTTGACACTCGACTTCTGCTGAAAAATAATCTAAATTTGACATGTAAACTTCGTCCACCATGCTAAAATCTACTTTCGGCAGATTTTATGCACTTGCCTTAGAAAATCCTGGCTCCGTTTCCTTACAATGTACACAAATAAAGCAAAACACAATTCGTAGAGTAACGCACAAAACATAACCACAAAAGCAAGAGTAAGCAATTAAAGCTGTGGCCATGGGCTATTTAGGCGTTGTGACAAATAATGCTGCCAACTTAATTCCAGGCTGTGTGATATAACTTAGCCTCTAGTTCAAATGACTGTTCAAATTAATTAAATTATTTTTGAAGTGAATACTTCTTTAGTCGCATGAGCGTGATTTTTCAAGGTCGCGTCACAACACATTTTATAACATATTCGTCTCACAAGTGAGATAAAGCATATGACAGATATGAGGGAGAGAGAGAGAAACAGATATCGAATGCAGCTTTGACTTGGGCAACGACCCCCACAAGTGTTCTAAGGCGAAAAGCAACTTTGATATGATGAGAAACAGAGATAGCGAGTGCAACTTTGACTTGGGCAATGATCCCCCACAAGTGTTCTAAAGCGGAAAGCAATTTTGAAATAATTTATAAACGATCGTGACAGATACGGAATTAACCAGAGTACAATAATACTTATGCATATTCTGCTGGATATATCTCGACTGGGTTTTTAATCTGATCCAAATGGATGATGATGTTTTTGCGGAGGATGCGTCCTTGCCGCTACAAAAGTAGCCTAAGTTACTCCTTAAAACATCAGCTATCTGCCAGTGAAAGTCCCGTCAAAATCGGACAAGCCGTTCTGGCGATTAGCCGGTGAAAACACACATAGACAAAAATTTTAAAAAGCCGTAAATACTTTCATAAGGATTGAGTAAAAAGCTGTTATTTTGACATTACAAACAGAGACTTTGACTTCAATTTTATTTATTTGTATAGTTCTTTTCTAAAATAAAAGTAGCATAAGTTACTCCTTATAACATCAGCTATCTGCCAATGAAAATCCCGTCAAAAACAGACACAGAGATTTTAAAAATCGTTTTTTTCACACTTCAATTTTATTTATTTGTATAGAAATTTACAGACTTCACTATTAAACGAGAAGAAATTTAATGAAACCTATGATAGACCCTGCTAAAAATCAGAAGCATTTGTGGTAGGTATTTATTTAATTGTTATAAAACTGTCAATTGAAGTGGAACTGCAAAAATAAAATTTAAAATAACCCGTGTTTAGTAAATTTATTATTTTGTATATTAATTTATTAAATTTATTTTAGTTTAATAGTGATTAAAATAATTATTTTTCCTTTATAATTGCCCACCTGCTGAACTATTAATGCAAGTTCAGAAAATAGCACACCACTGTCAAGGGAATTTAAAGTGTTTCCTTTTGATGTATTTTTTAATGAATTACCTATAGACTAAGCAGCATGTCATAAAATAAAGACCGATAAGTAGATTATGCAAGAAAATGTGTAAAGAGATGGGCTTCATTTTTATGTCCTGTTCCATAAGTTTTCCCCTAAGAAAATTTTTGACAGCCAAAACATCAAAAGGCAAATTTTAAAAGCTACCAGCCAAATATCCCCACGGAATAATAGTTCACAAAAACTAGTATATTAAGAGAAATTTGATAGGAACAATATCACGAATTAGATCTGGACATTATTTGTGCAAAGCATATATTTATATTTTATTTATTTTATATTTTATTTTGTATAAAATAAATTTTATTTTATATAAAATAAGTTAATTTGGAAGATTCCAAACTAGGTATTTGACATATGTGATGAGGAGGAAACAATATGCTCAATATTATGTTTAAAACGGTATACTGGCGGCCATTTGAAAGTGCACGACTCATATCAGATTTCGTTATATTTGATCTTTGTAAAACTGACTTTGAAATTTGAGGTTCATGTGATGTGTCATTATGACAATCACAATTGTCTAATTATTACTTATCAAAATTAAAAAGTGTTATTATTTTACCAAAAAAATTCCAAATTAACAAAGAACGTCCCAAAAATGTTCAAAATAAACTAAATTATATAAATTAAGTAACTTAAAACTCCAACGCGAGTAGGTCTGTATAAAATTAATATTTCGTCCAGGCGCCATTTGAGGCTCTTGCACCTTGCAATCGACGTCTCATTGATTAAACAAGTGACGGCAGCATAATATTGTCCAATATGCGTATGTAACTCTGTCCGGTAAGGCGCAATCCTTCAGTAAACACCGGGACCTAGGGAACCTATCCATGCCCAAACATTGATGGAAAAACGTCCACTCTGGTCAGTAGGTTTAATATACCTCTCTTCATACCTCGAATTCTGAGGTCGGTAGACGCGGATGAAACCATCATGACATGACTGAAAGACCTTTTCGTCGGAAAATATGACATTATTCCAAAAGTCGTCGGGCCTACCGAAACAGGCCGTCACTGCTGTTTCAAAGGGATTCGTTCTAAAATGGTCTAGGAAGAGGTTGTCTTGCTCCACAGTGCTTATTTTACGACGCCCTCCGCCGTGGACGTAGCGAACGTCTATTATACAACTCTTACTCACATTTAGCTCATCTGCAACTGCCTGTAATGACCAATCATTTTCAAGCAATGTAACAGCTCGCATTTTTTCAGGTTCAGTTAACCGCGGCATTTTAACACTTGAAAACTAATGTAACTAATAAAGTGGTTTGTAAATTACGGAGTTAATTACTGACATTTGTTTGAAGTTTCAAATAAGTGTCAAAATGAAATATAAAAAGATCACATTACAATATCAAAAAAAATCGTGCACTTTCAAATGGCCGCCAGCGTACTATATAATAACAGCAGAGATATTCTGTTTCAAAATATTTATGAAGAAAATATTAGTATGCTACCTATTTAATTTATATCTGTTAAGGATATTTAGCTGTAAATTAATTTGGAAGATTCCAAACTAGGTATGTGATGAGCAGGAAACAATTGAACATATTATGTTTAAATGAGTACTACATCATAGCAGCTGAGATATTCTGTTTCAAAATATTTATAAAGAATATATTAACATGCTATTTAATTTAGGGGATATTTAGCTGGAAATTTGGATAATCTTCGAAACTCAGGTAAAAATCGATCGAAAAATCGTTTCTATCTATTAATTTTGGTGCATTATGTATATTTCTTTCATTTCAGGGATCACAAGACGATTTAGTAAATGAAACATGAAAGAAGTTAAGCTAAGAAAATATGCATACCCCCTTCCACACCACTTTACGGTAGAATAAATTGCGTCTTTTTTTAGTGACGTCCTCTGTAATGCCTGCCTAATCCATCGTAAATTACCATGATATTTTACAATATTCTAAGTATACTGTCAGCACTTCCACGCTCGACATACGTTAGAAATGACATCGTCTTCCGTGTGGTCCTGGGATATTAGGGTACATGCCAAAATTAATAGATAACCAATAAAAAAAATTATGTTAGCTGAATAAAAATAACTAAATATCTTCGTAACGGTAAGTTTAACGGTTGTAACGGTGCAGTCTTTAAGGACCTTTTTCATAGAAAAAATAATGAAGATTAATTTTGGTTATATATAAGTATATATTCATGAAAAAGTTAATATATTAGGAAATATTCATAAAAACTAAATTTCGACATAATTTTTCCAATATGGCGGCTGCCTAACGCTGACCTCACTCGAGGGGTAAATATCTACCACGTATAAAGTATATCTACCACGAGATAAAAATAAAGTAATTTCCAGATTTCCTGGAATTATTTCCATATTCACTGCTTGCCTGGCCTACTAATATTTTTACTAATTTAAACTACTGACCGAAATGTGAAATCAGCTCATGAACACTTTTCATTTATCACGCTTGTCTAATTTCTGAGGGTAGTGAAGATAAACATGACTGGTGGTTTATATAGGTGGCACTTCGGCCATATATAGTCATAATTGGTGCCTAAACGCCTTATTATACATATATATATATATATATATATATATATATATATATATATATATATATATATATATATATATATATATATATATATATATATATATATATATATATATATATATTTGCGAAACGGGTAACAAACATTTGAAGATTTTCTGAACCACGTGATTACCAATTACTTAACTAAATATAATTATCTACATACATATGTAATATATACAATATAAAATAAAACAAAACATTTTTTTAAATTATATTTATGAAGCCATTACCGTTACCGCATACGAGATGTTTACACATCAGTCTCGAGTACTAGCAGACTCGCTCCATTTTTTTATAGCTGATATGACCTGCATGCATCTGTAAAGTTTTGAATAATTTGACCCCAAAAATTAATTTCAAGAATTCATCACATTTAATTTTTAGGTACATGAATACCCGACAAGGAGTAATAATACTTCATAGGATGAGCTGTGTGGTAGAATATTTAGGGCCACATATTTTCCCTTTACTTTGAATGTTTATCTAGTGGTTTTGTGCTCTTAGTGTTAGGTGAGGCGGCACATCGCTATGTGGAATTATCAATACACAAGGCTTGGATTAAAGCATAATTTATTTAAAATATATGGTGAATAATGAAGTATTGAACAAAAAAGAAACATATTGAAGCTTAACATACACGTTAACATTCATAAAAATTTAATTAAGCGAAGTAGATGTAAGTAAAGCAACACCACGTTCATAGAAACTATGAGGATCTTGTCCGGGTGCAATATTCAATTCTACAGTGTAGAGTAATTCAGTACGTGTTGAATTTAAGTAAAGCGGTAAAGACAGTTTCTCCTTTAATTTCTCATCACCAGCAATCCTGACCCATCTGAAGAGAGTGATTGGTAATTCAAGCATTATACTGGATGTTAATAGAAGCTGATTGTTGCGACACTGAGCACCTTGCAATTTTATTCCTAAAAACACACAAGTTATACAATGAGTTTGAGTGATTTTAAAAATATATACTAGTACATTAAGTACATATTTTTAATTTCAATTAACTCACCCACAACGGCAAAACAGTCAGTAGGAATAGAAGCTCGATCGTGAGAATCTGTGATTGTTACTTCCAAATGAAGTTCTTCTAATGGCCAACTATTAGCTTGAGCAACACATTGTCTTGTTGCAGTTATATAAGCTTCAGGATTCAATAGCCCTCCTAACCAAACAGGGAAGCTCTGTCAACAACAAAACCTGACATCAGTTTAAAGTTTATTTCTACAAGAACAGTTTGAAGTTTCGTAAGCTATTTATTTATAATATTGCTGCTAATCTATTTATAACAATTTAAATGAAATTGAAGCTTTTTTGAAAATTAAAAAGATCCGCTCGTCAACTTATTATAAACAACTATTTTACAAGAAAATAAAGTACATATCCAGTGTATAAATTAATGCATGTTACAGACAGATGAGTGAAACACTACTAAGTTTTATACCACTACATTCATACACACTTGTGTAAGAGTAGTTAATATTTTTATTGTATTCACCATAATTTCCCCTGTCGTAATAAACATTGTTTTTGCTTATGGAGCTGTTTTACCCACATAATGGGTAGCTTAGAAAAACGATAAGACAGAACACACTCACCACTAATTGAACAGTTTAAAAAGTATATAAAGTGAAGCGACATTGATTAATGGTGTGTGCGCGTGCAATTACATAAATTAGGTTAGAGCCGCAAGATGAGTAATCACTGAACATTTCTGTTATTAAACTACTGATTATGGGTGTGTGATTAAATAATCACAATAATACAAATGTATTATTGTAAAATTGCAATGCACGCTGAGATAAATCTGTAGGGAAAGATGTTTGAATATTCGTTGTAGGTACTATTACATTAGAGACATAATCTTAGTAGTGTTTTCCAAGTTGAAGATGACGTATTTTTGGCAATCTAGGGTGTTGGGCAATCCCATATGTAAGCTCTTATTATGCAGGAAAGTTTACGATAATGGATGGGAGGTTGAATATAAAGAACAAAACTAAGATGGAGAATTTACCAAACGATTTAGGAAATCAATGTTATTATAGTAAAAAATCACATAATGTGGACGATTTCGATAGACGGCATCGCGATTTTGTCGCACAGTTGAATTTCGACAGAAAATTTATCTGATTGAAAAAAATTGCGCTGTCGTCTGTCAAAATGGTCTGCTTTATATGATATTTACTATGAATCCAATCATGTATACTGTGATAACACTTAAGAATAAAAAAGCAAAAGATCGAAAATCATGGGCATTATAATATATTCTTATTGTTAATAAATTATGTTAAGTAAGTAAGTAAATCGTTTATTTCAACGGAGGATAGTACAAAGTACAAAAATAAGGGAAATAAGTTAAAAGAAGAGAAAAAAAACAAAATAAATGTATTCTCAATACATTTATTCATCACAGCCATTGAAGCCATTTGATTCATCATTGACACTGACAATAAATATTCTAGCCTAGTTTTTATAAGATTTATCATGAGAAA